>NDXB01021605.1:28365-49401 GCA_002631895.1 Agapornis roseicollis | reverse complement strand
TCGGTTTTTTTTTTTTTTTTTTTTTTTTTGCTTGCTGATTTGATTTTCAGTAAAAATGGGGTATAACTTTTAGGAATTTATTACTGATAGGCTTTAAAGTCATGTGAATTTATACATATATATACACATATATATTTCATTTAGTGGTCATTTTGTGTTTATTTACCTCAGTTAACAAATATCTGAGAGCATATCTTTTATTCATTTCCTTCATTTTCTGTTTCTTTGGAAAGCCAAACTGACAGCTTGCAGCTTACACAATCAAACCAGTGCCTGTTAAAGAGGGAACTACACTATCTATAAACTTTCCCTGCTATGCAATTAAATGCGTCTAATCCCCACAAAGAATCAAATATATTTTTGTCATATTTATCATGACACTGGAAATCAATGTAATAGTAAAAGTTATCAGTCACAGAAAGCTGCAAACCCACAATAGGAAATGAGAGTTTGATTTAGGAGAAGGAAGTTAGCTAGTTGCTAAGAATGAAGCATTTCAGTCCTGACCCTTCTTGCTTTCTCTTTTTGTTTGAGTGTATTTGGATTCCAGAAAGTGTGTTCTACTGAAAACTGAGTCAAGAAGACACTACAAGGGCCAGGTTTCTAGCCATTCCAGTTGGAGAAGGGCCTTATTTAATTATCAATTATGAAAATGGACTGAAATCCTGAGTCTTTGTATTAAAATCAGTCCACTGTATCCAAAGTAGTCTTGAATTAACATCCAGACACAAATTTACAACTACTTTATAGAGAAAACAGTTCCTAAATTCATTGTACTTTAGGTTGACTTTGGTGGATGTGCTTCTCTAGTGACACCAAATCAATAGAAGGCAGAGTCCTGCCTGCACTGTACAGCTTGTATTTAGGACTCTTCATTACCATGGTCCTTCTGATTTCTACTTTGATCTATTGGGTTCAATTGCAGCTGGTATGATATTGAGCATTTTAACACTAGCTGGCACTGAGAGGATGTTAACAATTCAAGTCCATGCACACAGGTTTATAAATATCTTTGTAGTCATGGACTGTACTGTGTAGACATAATTTATTATTATTATTATTATTGTTTTTCTCACTATGGTTCAACTAAAGCCATCTTCTATTAACAGCCCTGTGAGCAAGCAGCACTATCTAGATATACCACTGGTAAATGTGGGTGAAGTTGTCACAAAGTGGGGAGGTAAATTACAGGCAGCTATTTTTATTTTTTTTTTTTTTTTTAATCCTTCTAGGAGATCTGTGAGAAATTACATTTCCGTTCTTGGACCTTTAGGTTGTTGCAGAGAGACCTGAAGAAAGAGTGAATCAGGCATCTATAAATTACCTGCACTTAGGGCAAAGTCCTTGAAGCCTGGAAGCAAGATGAAGACAAGAAAGAAGGAATTCCAGCCTTGCAGATGATTTGGAAGACAGATCAACTTGCTAACTTTATGTCAGCAGAAAACAATGCAAAACGAATGACAAATCTCTTCTTTGCCAGTAAATTCATCATTTATTATCTCTGTCTTAGCCAGTGGGAACGTCTCACTGGGAAACCATTTTAGTAATGATTACTTGTATCTCTCTCTCATTCTCTCTCCAGAAATGTACCTTTCCTCTGCTCTACAGAGATCTTCTGAAGCAACTTGTAATGAAAAAACATGCGGCCAGAATTTCCAGTCAACATTTATCTTCACTTCTACACCTCAAATGGAGTTAGATAATTGAGATACAAATGATATTATTCAAACATAGGTAGAATACAGTAAAAGTCATGAAATATCATACTGTGGAGATTTCAGGTATGCAACCTGTGTTGTCAGAAAGCAACTGTCTTGCTAATGTAAAATCAGATAAAGTGCTTACATTTTCCTGGATTTCTTGATATGTTATCAAGTGCTGCCAAGTTTCCTTTTATTTGCTTTCATCTGGGTGCAAGACTCCCAGAGGCCTCTGGGAGCAGATGTGGTATTTGCAAATTTGTTCTGAGCAATCTGGCTGTTTTGAAAATATTCACAGGAAAACACCAGCCACAACACCAGATGTGAATGTAGTAAAGCAGCATCTTGTGTTTACATTTTAATTTCTCCAGCTAGGAAGGCTGAAGTGCCTATGTACTAAGAACGCATAATACAGGCTGCATGCACTAGTAATCTATTACATTTATATGGTTCTATTCACCTTACAGTGCTCTGCTAGCTTTCTGTGTAAAGGACCCACCCACTCCAAAACTGAACCCCACAGGTCTGTGACACAGCAGCTGTATATTAATTCTAAATAGTAATAACCTTAGTAGGAGTAAAGGGTAAATGAGAACTGCATCTGACAGTAGCTGCTCAGAGGGCTTTAAGTTGGCAGGTCTCTAGGTGCTTGTGAGTGTATTTGTGATTTCTACAGCTTTTGAACATCTGCTAAACTCATTGGCTTTGTAGTGCTTCTGAAAACACCTCTAAATAGTCAGGTCCCATGAATCTAAATTCAAGGAACATAGAGTGGAAATCCCAGCTTATCTTTTGCTGTGGAAGTGGTATTTTTCTGTTCAGCATGTTTGAGGGAGCCAGAAAATACCAAAGCAAGAAACAAACCCATCTGGCCTTCTGGCAGCTATTTATCTCACTGCAGGCAGTAGCCAGGTAAAAGATCTGACTCTGAAATTTATGCCAGGTTTGAAGTGTGGCAGAGATGCTGCTCTCTACAACAGAAAGGAAGCATGACATCGTAGAGAGCTCAAATCTCTGTATTTCCTAACAGAGGTTTCAGGATAGTGCTTAGAGCCTTTAGCATGCACTAATCTAGGAAGCAAACCCAAAAGACTCAAATTGCTGTTAATGGAATGTGGTGAAGGCAGAAGTATGTGCTAATGTGCAAAGGATCTAGGAAAGAAGACTATATATACCCTGGCTAGAGGTCTCAGCAAGTTACCATGTTTGTCCTTTTATTTTTGTGCAATTAGATGGGAGAGAATTCAGCTTTGGGGACTTAACAATTAGCATGTGGCTAGTAAAGCCAATGGCAGTCAGCCAAAGATACAGTAGAGCTATTTATTCCTAAAAACCTTCTGGTAGCTGTAATAGAGACCTGGTCATGACAGCTCCTGCTCTGAAACCCAAACTAACCACCAGTCTGCAAGAGAAGTGCAGCCCAAGGCAAAGGGAAGACCTATGGGAAAGAACAGAGATGCAACTGCAAAGGCAGTATCCCTGCAAAGCTAACCTCCTAAATGCTGAGCAGGCCACCAACATCCTTGGTTCATCCTTCTCTTTTCCACTTCAGCCTTAAGACCAAATTTTTCCCTTTTAGTGATGACCTCTAATGACAAGGAGGAGTAAATGAAACCCTTCCTCCTGATTAAATCAATGAATTCTCACTGTGGCTGTTAGAATAAATGTTCAAGGAGCACTACGTCACTGAAAATAGGCCAAGTTTACATGGAATTGATTTGAGCCTGGTATTTTATGAATCCCATGTGAACTTGATGTGGCCAAATTGTCTCTCTCTTAGGACAATTTATCAAGAAGTAATATCTTTTGTCTAATTAACGGGACTCAGAACTAAAAGACATGACTGTATAGAGGATTTAATGTGCAGGCTGCAGTGGCAAAGGAATACTTTACTATGTACTGCTACTCAAGCGAGAGGCAATGGTGGTTTTAAGAAAACCTCTCAGGGAAAAAAAAGAAAAAGAGATTCTACCCTGGTTTTCCAGATATCATATCTACGTTTGGAAACTTCCTCCATACATCTTTAATGAAGGCAGTATGGGGTTTGAAAAACAGCTGGAGGACATTGATCTACACGTACCAATTTGTTCATGTATAAAACATGCATAAAGGATTAAATGCTGCTTAACAGTTTGTCTGCTTTCAGCTGCTTTCATGCATCTGCTTTGCTATAGCACCGATGCATGTCAGAAGATACTCTGGGGGGCTTTTAAATAATAAATAGGTTCCTTTGTGTTGTTTGTGGGGTTTTTTTTTGTTTTGTTTTGGCTTTTTGTTTTTGTTTTGTTTTGTTTCTTTTTTGTTTTTATTTTTTTTTAATCCAATATTAATTGACACAACAGAGTGTAATCATAACCACTCTAGAAATAGGAAGTGCCACTCATTCTTCCCTGGTTGATGGCATTTGCTCTGTCTCACAGTAGCTGTAGGAGCATGGAAGATCAGAGGACTGAAGAGTGACATCAGATTAAATTAAGTGCTCATGCATTTATGTATCAGCATAAAGTGATGCAAATGCATTTATAAGGTATGAATGATTTATCAGGAAGTCATTTTGATGCCATTCTGTTGCATGTGGCTAATATGGTGAACAAGTCAGTTCATTGATTCCAGTTCAGGTTCCTGGTTCATCTGTCACTATGAAAAGTGCTCTGTTTATGAGCTAAATGCTGAAACAGCCTCTCCAAAATAATACATTGCATTTCCTGCTCATCTAACCCTATTTTAAATAGAGGCACACAAAACAGATTGGAGAAGCTGGTAATTTTAAAAGATAGGCAGCTGTACATGCTACAGGAGGTTACAAGCACAAGCTGTGAAGAAAGCACCAAATAAGTCACCTGTCACTCAGCTCAGCAGTGGCAAAATTCTACTTTGTGATGGCCTAAAATCCAAAACTTCAGATTTTCTGGAGATATGTCACTGATAACTGACAGCTCTGTAGTGCAGCATAGGAATAAGTTTGTAGATAAGATCAAAACAGTTCTAGCAGAGATGCATGCTTCAGTCTTGTTTGGATATGCAAGATTTCTTATCTCCCAATGATATATCTGTCTCCAGCATTCTTGGTTCACAAAGTGAGCAATGCAATGCCAAGTTGCACAACTGAATCCTATAACATAGAAAAGCATCATATGATCACATTCTTTATTCTTATCCCCACTGTCGTTATGACTCCAGTGTCCTTTAGGATCCAGTATCAGGCAGTAAGATCAGCAGAGCTAAAACTGAGCACTCTAATATCTCTAATGGGATATGTCCTGGCAATAAAGATAGTGCAGGCACTATTGTAATAATCCATCATATCTCACACCAGCATACTCTTAGAAAAACTTCTAAGTAATCAAGAGCATAAAGAGTTAAAAATCCATTCTTTTAGCATTTTGTGTTACTCTTCTATTGAGGACAGAAGAATGCTCTTTTAGTTTATAGCATTGATAGAAAAAGTTGCAGAATACTTTAGGAGAAAGAAACCAGGTCTTTTGGGAGATATTCCTCCAGGTATAAATATAAGAGGAAAACTGGTGAAAGCCATGGTTTGCGAGAAGGATTTGCTAATGAAATCCCCAGAAAATCCCAGACTTTGCTTAACTCAAGGCTAAACTGACTCAAATGATCAGATGTGCTGTCAAGCATTCAAGTTACTCACAGAATGGAAACAAATGTTTACCACTGATCAAGCAACTGTGGCTTACAGTACAAATCTTTGCTCTTTAACCCTGTTTCTTATTTCCAGTTTAATTTTATTCCGGGAGACTTTAAACCAAACTTATCTTTGTTTTCATTAATTTGAAGAAGAAACACATGTACATTCACAGGGGCATATGCAAGAAAGATGGCTCAATCTGTACCTTTTAAAAGCCCTTTTGGGCCTTCCCTCTACCAAATGCTGCTTACCAAACTAGGCACAGAGAAGTGAAAGGCCAACAGAAAGTTTGTAAAGTAACTAGGAACTCAGGTATTCCCAACCCCACAGAGACCATCACCTAATTATATAAAGGCTTTGCCTATCCAGAAAATAGCTCCCAATATTATGTCTGGGTCAGAAAAACATTTGAGTATTTTTGGTTTTATTCTCTACAAAATAATTAATTGAAAGTGAGTGCTAGTTTTTTTTTCTCATGGAAAGGTGATAACTTGTGTCACTGTTTTCTCATTTATATGATGTGATAATAGCTTCTTCAATCTTAGTAAAGATGTCTAGTCATCCCTGGTGGTGTTCAAGCCAAGTTGGGCAGAGCCTTGGCTGACATGCTTTAGTGTGAGGTGCCCCTGCCCATGGCAAGGGGGTTAGAACTAGGTGATCTTAAGGTCCTTTCCAACCCTCACTATTCTATGATTCTGTGACTATATATTCATAACTATGCTACAAAAAGATATTTTGATGACCAGGGTGCATGCTTCCTCATCCTTCCAACCCTCTGCACCCAACTCTTCCAAGATACCAGCCCCATGGCCATCTCTGCCTGAGAATCTTTCAACGCTGTAGTCTTCTAGCCTCCAGCGGTGGACATTTCTCACACCTCACTTGCACAGTGTTTGAATTCAGTGTTGTTGCACACAACCTAACATAGCTGTTCCTAGACTCCAGCCATCACTACTCCTAGGCACAGTTCCAAGAGGTCTTCTATTGTACCCATCAACCTTCAGCAGACACCTAGGTCACTTAGGCACATAAGTTCAGGAACCTGAATCCATCCTATGAAAGAAATTCTTAAACAACTTAGGATTGTTTCATCAGCATTCTCCTTTGAGGAATATCAGGTGATCACACAAAAATCATTGCAAAACTCAGCCTGAGGCATGTCCCAGACCATGTTTTCTGCTCTGGTTGGATTTCATTCTTGTTCTAGGTTCATTTGAAAAAGAAAACAAAATTATTATACTTTTTTTACTTATTTTTGACATGCTAAATATAGATGTACAAACAAAATCCTCAGCTAGTTAAAGATAGCAGCACACAGATGGCATAAAAATTGAAGCATTTAGCAAGTTCTTGAGACAAGCTGTACCCATATATACTTTGTATTACAGCTTGTTGCCAGCTAATACATTGCCAGAACAGTCAAAATCTCATTCAACCTTGTAAATTGTTTTACTTTATTAGTGAATAAATATTACAAATTGGCCTCTATGACTCTTTTATGAAATCTGACTGCCCTTTTGTCCAAAAATATTCACATTTTCTTTTATGGGCAGTGGTTTCCTGCTTTCAAAACATTTTGCTGGATGCCTCCTGTTCCTGACGCATGCATTCTCCAGTCTGCATACTTGCTAGGCCCAAGAATGTGGGGACTAGGGTTGCTATGTTTTTTAGTCTGACACTCTTCTGCCAGAAAATACCATTATCCAGAGTACATTTGCAACTAGATGAACAAAAGAGCATTCCTTCTAGGCTTTCGAAAACTGCTGAGCTAAATTTTCCTATTCACCAATTCAACTACCTATGCTGCTTGTTTTGGTATTTTTCCTTTGTGCAAGGCAGGCAAACATGGTGTTCAGAGAAAGGTCAAGTTCTCTAAGTCTGTATTAAAAAAAATTCTTGACAAATTTTATTTAAAAAAAATATGTTCACATATTTTTATATGTTTATATGTTTATATGGTTTTAACTTTCCAGATTTTAATGAAAAGAAGTTAAAACCAGAACCCTCACAATCTTTTTAATGAAAAATAAATACATATCAGGTTTTTTGCACTATACATAATACAGGTTTTGCTATTTCCTGCTTATTCTCAACCCAGCCCATTCTCTATGGTAAAGAGGGAAACACTTCAGTAAAAGTGGAAGGAGAAAACATCAAGAAAGGGATGAGAAGAACTGAAAGCCAAAAAGGGAAAAATTGGAAAACTGGAAATATATTTTGTGCATTTGATATACAAAATTATTGACATTCCTTAAAAAAAAAAATACAGGGAGAAAAAAAAAATAAGAGAACATGTGAAACACCCACAGTTTTTAAAACATGTCTTTTTTTCTTAGAAAGTTCCAGAAGCTTAGAAAAAGCTGTTAAGATGCTGTTATTTAAAACATATAAATGGGATTACTTGCATATTTACATACCTGTCAAGTTCAAATTGATCCTGAACAAAATACTAGAACAGTGGTACAAGACTCAACAAAGAATTAACAAAAGGTAAAAGAATTAATGCCAATGAACAGTTTCCTGAAAAACAGATGTGATACCCTTTTATCACAGAATCACAGAATCACTAGGTTGGAAGGGACCTCTAAGATCATCAAGTCCAACCCATGCCCTACACCTCCACTAAACCATGTCATCAAGTTCTATATCCAGTCTCTTTTTAAACACATCCAGCGATGGTGACTCCACCAGCTCTCTGGGAAGATGAGTTTATGATGAGTTCCATTAATAAATGGAGCAGATTTTGGCAAGGCATTTCACTTGGTACCATTCAACCACTTAGTCAAGAACAATATACAATCAGTTTTAGTGGATATGCAATGCACTTGTATTTCTGAATGGTTATAAGCATACATCATTAAATGGTGCAAAATAATATAACAAACGATTGGGAACAGTAGGTCAGTCCAGCAGTTTATTTAGGCCCACATATTCTTCCCAACAGTGGTCAGGAGCACAGAGCCTGGTTCCTCCTGATCTGCATGACAGGGAAGGACTCATATTTGGGTCTGAACTAATGAAATTATTTTAAGTGACTTGTGAGAAAACATGAATCTATTGCTGACATACTACAGATAATGCAAAGATTGTGAGATTGGTGAATTATTCAGTGAACACATTTTTAAAACATGAAGTTTAGAAAAGAAATATGACAAAATCTATGTTTTAAGATGGCTAGATTTGAAATCACACATCTAGCGACAAAGGTCTTCCTTTGCATGGGATTACAAGGTTTGTCTCAGAAAAAGTTTCTGAAACTGGCTCTGAGGTTTTGGTGGCAATGAAATGAACATGAGATATCAATGAAATGCCATGGACAAAAGATACAGCAAAACCTGAAGCTAAAGACAAAACATGAATTGAGAAAACATAGAGCATCCATATTATGCTGTAACTGGAATCCTATGACAAATTTGGAACTGAAATTCAAGGAGGATATTGAAAGATTGAAGTTCACTGGAAGATGAGCTTTACAGTAAAAGATGCAATGAACTCAGTATTATATTTAAGAGCAGATTGAAAAGAATTGTAATGGGTTCACCTCCAGTAATAATTCTGAAGTCCAGATTGAATTTTTTCCACCCTGAATGTTATATTCTTCTACAGATAGCAGTTAAATCTGGGTGCATCATCAATGCTAAGGCAAGATAAACTCAGTATAAGTATGTTTTATGAAATTAATATAGGCATTTAAAAACCAAGTCTACACTTTTTAATTTCTGCAACATCTCATCACTGCTGAGATAATTAGCTTATAACCCTGCAGCAAAAAGAAAACGAGTGAATAAGTTGTGGAGGTGATGTTGTAAAATGAGTGCTGGTCCTGAAGGGAAGAGAAAGGGAAGAAACTGAACTTTTTTTCCCATATCCTACCTAAACTGTATGATGTATAAATGTAAAATTTCTTTGTTTTTTCTTTTTTCATTTTTTTTTTTTTTTACATATACATGGTAAAAACCATTTACCTGCTTCCCTTTCTTACACAGACCTAAATTTCCCAAAACAGTGAATGCCAAGAAAACATTCACTGCCTTCTCCAGGATAAAAATGCTCCTCATTAATCTCTAGGTTTTTGGAGGTTATCGTTTTATCTTTTTCTGCTTATCTTCATTCTGCAACTCAATTATAATGACCACATTGGCATGCCATGAATCACATAGGCAGAACACAAATCAGTATAACTGGTACACTTAGTTATGGTGGGTGTTGAGGAGAATAGAGCTAGTGAAAATCCATGAAAAAACTACAAAAAGGGTGTGGGGAGAAGACAGACAGAGAGACACATTTTCCTTCCAGAGACCCTTTTCCCACTATGGGAAATTGCTGTAATAACCTTTCTGCAGGCTTGAGATAAAACTATAGACCTTTAGAGTGCAATACCTATGGATGGCTTTTAATGCAAAATAGTTAATAATAACAACAATAACAATAGTGACAACAACAATATTAATATCAATAATAACAATTAAAAAAATAATTGTTGGATGGAATTGATTGCAGATGGCACAGGAGAATTCAAGTCTCTAAACATCAAGCCCAGTCTGGATGGGAGCAGTGAGCAAATTGGTCTAGTGGAAGTTATCTTGTTCATGGAAGGGGGGTTAGAACCAGATAACCCTTCCAACACAAACCATTCTATGACTTTATGCAATAAAAAATGTCCTAAAGTGCTGCTCAAGAGCAAATGCACTGATAGTCTCTTTGGACAGCGTTGGTACAATGCAGATGATTTAAGCTATAAAAGCATTTCAGGATCAATTACTACTGCATGAGCAATGAACAAAAAGAACTACTTAACATTAAGGCCAGACTTCACCTTTTCACTGGAAAGGTTCTGAACAGCCTCACTGAAGTTGATAATATAATCTTGCAGAGTAAGACCATGCTTTATTACTTTGTTGAGTGAGCTGAGGACACAATTAATGGAACAGAAGTATAGTTCACAAAAGGAAAAGTGAGTTGATAAAATAGATAATTTATTTTCCTTCTTATTCTCTCACCTGGTGGAACAGTGGGAGAATTTTTGAGCCAAAATTATTTTCTTTTTTACTTTTAACACATGAATTTTATATCTCTTTATTTAGGTGGTTAAAAAAAAAAAATCCCTCTGAACACTCAGAAGTCCAGCTTAACTTTTCCAAGAATCATTCAAACACTTACTACATTTCTCAAGTCTCCTTTAAAATAATTGATTAGACAATAAACATAAAAAGTACATTCATTATAATGTGAGAAAAATTTTACCTCAACTTCCAACTTGACATATTTTTCTTCCACAAAAGCTGCTAAATTGCTATGAAACAATTTGATACTGCTTGTAATAAATTTGTAAACCTATGCTGTGTAGATATAAAATGACAAATTTAACTGCATTTATACTAAAGCAACTTTATGCCCATCAGAGAGATGAGAAAATTAATATATAAACCATTGACTTATGGTCAGAAACACTGCACTGCAACTGAAATAAGGATTTTGGATGATTTCACTTACATTTTATTGCTTTCTTAAAAGGAAAATGCTTACTAAAAACTATAATCACTGCATTTAAAGGAGTCATATTAGAAGAATATATACTTTGAGGGCATTATGGGGCTGTCATGTTTACAAACCCTAAATTTTTTTCTGGGTTGTTTTCTTGTTGTTGTTGCTTCATTTTTATTTTTTTTTACTTTTTAAAAATTTTCTTTATTTGTCTCACCAGATTGTAAGCAGATCAGTGCATTTCCAGTGAAGCAGTCAGCAACACTGGTTCACAGTGTAGTGTTAATGCTCTGTCATGACCCTTGCTGTTGGCAAAAATAAAGCTGACTTGAAGAAATTAAACATTATTTTAGAAGTCCGATGTATTCTTTAATGCATAAATATCAGGTTTTTTCTTCTCAAACAACCCTCCCTGAGCCTTCTTCCCTTCTCCATGCCATGGCATTCTCATTGGCCTTAACTTTCTCTTAGTTGTCAATCATGAAGCACCAACTTCCTTAGGACGTTGACATGACCCTTAATGAATCAGAATCCCCCTGCCCTCAGCATTCAGTAACACAGTTTAGGACCCAGGGCTGCAATTATAGATCATCATGTCTTTCTCATCTTATTTCACTCTTAAGGACAGATCCAGCCTTTCCTTGCCTTGGTTACTATGCACCTGCCTTTCTTCCATTTTTTTGTTGCCACTTCAGCATGGTGGTGTTGAAGCAGGCATCTATCTGGGAGGCAGGAAGTATACTCCATCCTTCCCAGGAACCAATTTTAAACTGGTCCCATGTACATTAAAGCTGTCCCTAGGTCTACTGCTTCTTAATCTAATCAGAAGCCTAGAACCAGAATTACATTCCTGAACTCTGGTTACCTTCTCTGTGAAGGTAACCATGTCCTCTCATCCTGCTGCCCCTTCTGTCAGTGGTGACTGTTTTCTCTCCTTGTGGAAAATCCATCCCACCCTCAGCTTCTGTCTTATCTGTCCAAACCAGAAAGGAAAATAATGTTTTAATATCTTTGGGATCACAGTTACTGTGCTGCTACAAGCTATGCTTGCAGCTAGAAGAATTAATCTGTCTTCATTGCCAAGTGTCTTCCTTTCTCCAACTCTACTTTATTTATTCCAGATACTATTCCCTGCCTTTTCACTGCAAACACTCTAAGACAGAAAAAAATCAACCACAGAATAGATGGCATCCAACAATATTAAGAGACAATATATTACTGAATAGCTTTAAAGGTGTAAGAACAAGTTGCCACTTTTCATTCTCAGCTTCCCTAGGAGGATGTTGCTTCTTTGTGGAAGTTATTTCCTCTCAATACAGCACCCAGATATTCTGCACAGCAGGTAAATCATAGAATCATAGAATGGGTAGGGTTGGAAAGGACTAATTGTACAATAAAATCTATCTAAGTCTGGGAAATCACACTAAGGAATAGTACTGTAAAGTAGGGAAAAGTTGGGTACTATTCATTAGTCTGATACCATTTACATAGTATTTTCTAAGCTAGTAGAATATGTGAAATACGCCACTTACTTATTTTAACAACAAGCTTTATTTCTAAAACATTCAGCCATAGGCTGAAGCTCACCTTCATGTTTTCTGCAGTCTTTACAGGTTCTAAAGACACTGCAATGTCCAAGAGTGTGCAGTCTTTGTTGAAGCACTTAATGGAAAAAATCCAATACGATCAGTCACAAAGGCCATTTTGACTCATTCGAATTTTCATGAAAATACCCCTATGCAAATCAACAAGCTCAGAAATGCCTGTGGGAAATGTTTCTTACACTGATCATTTGGGGCATTGATATACCTCGGGTGAGGGTAACAGGAATTCCAGCAGGTTTAAATGAAATTTTTTTGGTTCTTGGAGCCATTGTTTGCAGGTACACAACATTACCTCACCTTTGAGTTTCTCTAGAGTCTATTTCAACATGCTTAAAGTAAATGCAATTGGCTTTTCTATTATTTGACTCGTATTGCTCTACCTGACCTGAGTAAAGGCTTGCATTCTCATTGATTACATTGAATATTCTATCTCAGGAGAGCAAAATGAGATAACATTAACAGAAGTGATTTCATATCAGTCAAACAACATTGCACGAGTTGGATTACAACCTGCTGATCTGATGATTCTGGCTCTCTTCCCCCAGTTCCAAACTTCAGCCATCCTGGAAGGTGTTTCTCTGAATTTCCCATCAGATTTAACTATTAGCACAGCACTTCTCTGCAAGTCACAAGTTTGGAGTTATTTCTATTTTTTGCTTGTTTGTTTTCATTTTGTTTAAGGCTATTTTCAAATGGGAAAAAAAAAAAAAACCACAACAAAACCAAAAACAAAACAACCCAACACAGCATTAGTTGCAAATTAAAATCATATATAACAAAGTACTTCAGTTCTTCATGGAGAAGNCATTTTGTTTAAGGGAATTTTAAAAAGGAAAAAAAAAAAAAAACCACAACAAAACCAAAAACAAAACAACCCAACACAGCATTAGTTGCAAATTAAAATCATATATAACAAAGTACTTCAGTTCTTCATGGAGAAGGCCTGAGTCATCCCAAATAGATTTTGTCAATGCCTGGGTCCTGTCAACAACTAAACAAATATCCTTTTTTATCTGTGGAGGGTCTTAACTTCAAGAGCCACTGCTGTCACAGCCGTATCAATGTTACCTGAATATAAGACTTTGTAGGATTGGCACAGGGTGAGAAATTATACCTAGCTGGTGGAATAAATCCTCAGTGCAGGGTAAACAGAAAAAAGTGCTACTAATATCATCCTTTTTTACACTAGTCAGATATTGAAGAGGGAAGAAAGGCTCAGTCCTCCTATCAACAGCACGTCCATTACTCCCTGCAAACTTAATCAGGTCCTCTGGCAATACTTTATCTACCTACAAATATGATCCCCACAAGAGGCTATTCAGTGTGTGTGGTAGCTGCAAACTATCCCACTATTTACATTGAATTGCAGAACTGCAAAGCAGAGCAGAGGAGCTTGACACAGGAGATAGATGAGTTATATGAACATGATTTCTTCCCCCCACAAATGAAGGCAGCAAATTCAGCTGCAATACACAGCATCAGGATATTTATTGCTTGCAGGTGTTCATGAAAATATATGAGAATCCCATGAGGTTCACAGATTTTAGAAGGAGTTATTGTGCACCTGGAAATTTGTCCTGCAAAGTGTGGTATTTGTTTCCTGTTGTTATTTGCTGTCCGTTCTTTCCTAGTCACAATGCATTATTCATGCTTGTACTTGTAGGAGGGCAAAAATCTACAGATACTCTTCATCAACAGAGGGAACAATTCAGATAGAAAATCCTCCTTGGAAAAGGATGACTTGTTTAAGAGATTGAGTACAGAGTGAATTTACCTTCTTGGGTTTTTCTTTTAAAGCTAAATTTCTGTAACCTACCTCCAGCAAAAATAAGGAAGGAAAGAAAAGCCAGTAGCTTAAATGTCTTTGTCATTGGAATATAAACCTGCTTTTGTATCAGGTCTATTGTATTAAGTCAACTCTTTTATAAAGACTTCAGGAAGCTGTATACAATTCCCTTTCCTTGGAAGTTTTTAAGAAAAATACAAACTTTTATGCAAAATGCATACTTCCCTCTCTTTACTGGGGAAGTAGAAAGAGGGGAAACCATGCCCAGGTGAGCCATTCCTTGCACACTAAGGATCCAAATGATACACAAACACCGAACAGGCCAGTTCCGTTAGCATAACACACTGTGATGTAGGTCATGAGGCCAGAAACTATGGTTAAAAATGTGACAGAATATACAGAAGGTCCCCTGGCACAACTTTTAGTCATATGAAAGAATTCACAACAGATCCACAGGTGTGTGCAAGAGGTGCAACCATTAGAACAGTCAGAGGGATGCCTACCACATGCCTGCATTTTGAATGAGGGATAAACACATTATTTGGACAATTAATGTGGCTTGTATCAACTCCCTACAGTGTTTAGAAAAAGAGATGACGATGCTCCTGGAGTTCCTTGGGTGGCCAGAAAGGGAGCAATTTTGCAAATATTTAAAAATCACAAATCCTTTTCTAAAAGCAGGACAAATGAAAAAAAGGATTTGCAAATAGGAGAAAAAAAAATTCAGATACTATTGCATACATTGCTGAGCTAGTTGACATCATCAAGATGCTGAGATGACACAATTTTTGTCAAATTGCAGTTCTAGAGAAAAAAAGATTAGACATCAAAATATTAATAAAACATTTCAGGTTTTTCCTTTTTTTCTTTTTCAGTACCATCCTGTACAGAAACATCAGGTTTTCAAATCAAATCAAAAAATGAAAATTTTGTGCGCAACAACATGCATTCTGTTAATATTTTTGTAAAATGTATTGCTGCTCTCTAAAATAATTTCTAATAGTTCATTGTTGTCTTTGGTTTGTGTGGCAAGGTTTGGTAGTGGGGTGGATTAGGGTTAGCAACTGTGGGAAGTTGCTAGAAGCTTCCCATGTGTCCAGTAGAGCCAATGCCAGCTGACTCTGAGATAGACCCACTGCTGGCCAATGCCAAGCCCATCAGCTACAATGGTAATACCTTTGGGATGACATATTTAAGAAGGGGAAAAAAACCTACACAACAGCAGTTGCAGCCAGAGAGAGCAGTGAGAATATGTGAGAGACACAGATCTGTGGATACCTAGGTCAGTGAAGGCGGGTAGGAGGTGCTCCAGGTGAAGGAGCAGAGATTCCACTGCAGACCATGGTGCAGACTATGGTGAGGCAGGCTGTGCCCTTGCAGCTCATGGAGGAACTTGTGCTGAAGCAGGCTTTGGATGCCCAAAGGAGGCTGTGACCCCATGGGAAGCCCACGCTGGAGCAGGATCCTAACAGGACCTGTGGCCCCATGAAGAGAGGAGCCCACAATGGAACAGGTTTGATGCAGGACTTGTGTCCTCACAGGCGGCCCACGCTGGAGCAGTTCATGAAACACTGTCTTCACTGGGAAGGACCCCACACTGGAGCAGGCGAAGAGTGTGAGGGGTCCTCCCCTAAGGAAGAAGGACTGGCAGAGACAATGTGTGATAATCTGACCGCAATCTCCATTCCCCATCCTCCTGTGCTGCTGGAAGGGAGAAGATAGAGAAAATAGAGAGTAAAGTTAAGCCCAGGAAAAAGGGAGGGGTGGAGGAAAGGTGTTTTAAGGTTTAGTTTTTATTTTCTCAATATCCCACTGTGATTTATCAGTAATACATTAGTTAATTTTCACCAAGTAGAGTCTCTTTTGCCCATGACAGGTTAGATATAAGGAAGAAGTTCTTTACTGTGAGGGTGGTGAGGCACTGGAATGGGTTGCCAAGGAAGCTGTGAATGCTCCATCTGTGGCAGAGCAAAAAGCCAGGTTGGACAGTCTTGAGTGATATGGTTTAGTGTGAGGTGTCCCTGCCCATGGCAGGGGGTTTACAACTAGATGATCCTAAGGTCCTTTCCAACCCTAAATATTATATGATTCTGTAATGGTAATTTGTGAGTTATCTCTCCCTGTCCTTATGTTGACCCATGAGACTTCTGCTATATTTTCTTTCCCCTGTCCAGCTGAGGAGAGGAGTAATAGAGGGGCTTGGTGGGAAGCTGGAGTCCAGTCAGGGTCAATAAATGTTAATATATCAGTGAAGTGTCCAGAATTATGGCTAAATTGGACTATAGAAGGCTGAGTAAATTCTGTATTTCTAACACAACATCTATAACAAACCATTTTCTTTGAAATGCTAAGTTTTCAGCTGTGCAAGCTTGAAAAAAGAAATCTAAGATCCATAGAGGAGAGATGGTCAGAAACCCTGTCAACTTGTCTACAGTTCTGAGTAGCTCAGCCTGTTCTGTTTATCTTCCCATTGTTTTTATTTCAGATGTAAAATTTCCTTCCACTTTCTTTTTGAATTAGAGGGGCTGAATCTGCAGCAGTCTCACCTATCTTCTGCATGAGGGAGAACATTCCATTCACTGGAATTCATGTGGAATTTCCATTTCCACACATCAGTTAAGACTGCCTCTACCTGAGAACACATGGTAAAGCGATAGCTTTAATTTTGAATGCTTTATACCTCTAACAGCAGTGATTAGCAGTTCTCAGAAAATAATTGAGAGGGTATTTATTTTTAAAATTTATGTTAGAAAATGTTCTTTAATACCAACCCCCAAATTTTGCTCTTGGAATTCCTGCTCACTGCTAAATAACCATAAGGCACTATTAAAAAATCTCTGCTACTCTGCTGTTATTCTTATGATTTAGACAGGGTAATAAAAGTCTGTCTAAGTAGATTTGCTCTCCTGTATGGAGAAAAAAGTCCAGGCCTCCATATTCTGAAAGAAATAATGTTTGGACTGATGCAGCCTTGAAATACATTAGAGGAATTATATTAATTAGGAAATCAACAGCCTTTGAAAAGCTTGCAGTAATAACCTTTGCCTCCACCCACATCCCAAGACAAAACCTACAATACACCAAGAAGCTTTGCAGCATTTATTAGTAGCAATAGGATATTCCCCTAGCATGCAAATTCAAATTAGAACTGCATTGTGGTAGGTGTAAATATATAGGCAACAGAAAGAGAATGTGCTGAAGATTTTATAATTTAAATAGACAAAAGATGAAAAATAAACCAGAACTCAGAAACACAAATATTTGCTTAGAAATATCTGTGACCAGGAACAGAACTAGAAACAATCTCAGATATTTTGGTTCACAGTCCAGTTATTGTTCTGAATACTTATTTCTCCTTTAGAAATATTTTCTCTCTTTTAGGCAGAAAACAATAACAGTAACTTTCTTAGTCATTGGGGGAAAAAACCTCCCAAAACGTCACATAATTTTTCATTCCATTTACTTACATTAGTGGCCTGATATTTGCATAGCTAAAAACCTCTCTCTCATTAACACTTTATTTCATATGCCTAACTAAGAATTATTTTGTGATAAAATTGTCTAAATTTCCTCATCATTAACTTCTTTAAATTATACTGTCTGAAGATGTTTATGGATTAGCTAAGTAATCTACTGTGGAACACAAACTGCAAACCAAAGAGAAATTGAGTTCCCAACTGACTGAGAAGGTAATTAATGATTTAACTGCACAACTGTTAGCAGATCTATATTGCAACTTAAAAGCTAATCGAGAACTGTACAGCCAAAGGAAAAAGGAAGGCAAAAAGCAGCCACAATACTCCTTTGAGTAGTATTTGGTCAGCCTTCTGTCAAAGAAAGTGGAAAAATAGCTATCCCTACCTCATATAAAAATAAACACACTGTACAAATATATGTTCTAGCTTTGGGGAATTGGCATTTTATGATCACCTCATTAAGAGGGCAAGTTTCTAGCAGAACAGTGAATTCCACAACATCCTCTTCTCCCTGGCCAGTAGCATTAACATACTCCATTTCTCTCCCTGCTCATAATGCATCAAAACCCACCCCAGCAAACCAGTTACCCAGAAGAGGTAAGAAATAATTTCCACTGCCAATTTATAACCTGGTTATCTTAATTAGTCCCAGCTGATTCAAGAAGGCCAGAAATAAGGCAGTAGATTGGATTGTGCTTTTACCTGAAGGAACTTTTCCAGATTCATGGCAGCTGCTACAGAATCTTTAAGCACCAACAGCTCTTCTGCCATCTTAAGTTTGAGCAAGTGTTAATCTTTTCACAGTGCATGTGAGTGTTTTAACATCCTACTACAGCTAAAGAAGTGACTAATAATTTAAGTCGTACAAGGATTTGCTCCACTCCAGCAATGTGCAATCTGGAACAAAGGCCATAGATTTACCAGAGGAAGAACATGCCTAAATCTCATTGTCATAGCCCTCAAGCTCTATTACATACATACCATCCAGATAGATCCTGAATTTTTAGAGCATTATCATTAGTAAAGATGCCAAGGACAAACTGTAAAGCTTGTAAGTACCAAAGCCCTATGTATTTTTCAGTGTGAGGCACTTCTTTCAGCAGCAGGTCAGGCTAGTGCACATTTTCTACACATATTTAGCAGTTTGGATGCAATTACATGAGGTATTTCAGACAGACATGTCAATGTTCCTTTCTGTCATGCAGTTGTGTAGTTAAAGGGTCACCCAGATGTGATAAAGATCTGCAGTCGCTCCAGTTCTCTCTCTGAGAGGACATGAAGTGCATCATCAGCTACCACCAAGGCCACTGTCATAACCTGTACCTCACAAGTTGTTCTAAGAGTTAATCTGGGAAAGTGAAAATGTGTATGTACTAACATATTTTCTGCTAGAAAAATGATTTCAACTTGAATCAATACATTCTGGGTAGCTGTATTACCCAACCTTTCAGTGTCAATCACTGCAGCTCTCTCTAGCCATATTTTAAGTCAGAGTCGGTGCACGTGTGTTAGTACAAGAAATGGACCACAGACTTGGCTCATTTTCGAATGCTGCTGTCTCTGTACAGGTCAGAATAAGGTATATGAGTCATGCCCCAGGACATTCGCTCCTCAGCATCAACCCTAGGCTTCTCTTAGTGAAACCCTACTCTTCCTGTACTAGCACTGACAGAAACGTCCCTTAGCAGAGAATGCTCCCACAGATTTTTAGATAACATTGATAAGGGCTCTGCGTTCTATTAAACAACCAAGGGTGTAGACCCTCACCAATCATGGACTTACCTGCTGTTTTGGGTTTTTTTTTATTGCTAGCAGTAAATTATTCTCTTTACTGTATAATCAGTCTGGTTTGAAAATCCCATTATGAACTCCTATGTAAGTGTTACATGTGTCAATGGAGGGACAGGAGGAACAGACAGGTAAGATCTAAGGCCAGCTTGGATCCTGTTACTGATTCATTAGAGTGAAATACGAAAGAGACCATGTCTTTCAGATATGACAAATATGTAGCTTTCCTCAAATCTCCCTTTATTTGAAGTATAAATCTTGGCTTAAGTTCTTCCAAATGAAAGTCCAGTAGAATGAAATGAGTGTTAAAGAGATTAGATGCTGTGGGGAATTATTAGTTTTTTATAACCTCAAGGTCAGTGAGAACTGGAGCTGATTCTGTGCCTTAGGTATTTGTATTACCCCTTAATCTCCTTTAACATTCCCAAACATCCTTTAAATATTTCACTAAACAAATGGCAGGGGTTCTGTATCTGATCTGCATTTGATCCTGGATCATACACATTCAAGTGCTGTCTGTATACCTGCAGTTGTTCACAGCGTCCAGTGTGCACTCGCTTAATGAGTTCTTGCTCTTGAAATGGATGAGGGTCTGAACTGGCTTTCTCCAGTTAGGAGCAGAATTTAAATATTTGTCCTCTAGCCAGGTGAAAACTTCTGTGAAGTTGTACGAGAGAGAACTGCCTGCCTGACACATTTGGTTGAAACTCATCTCTAAGTAAAAAAAAAATATTTGGGGCAATGATTCATTACAAAAAAATCCCAACAACAAAACCATATGAACAGAGAACACAGCCTTGGAATATCTGAGCTAAAACACTGCCTGAAACTCATGCTCGATTGAAATCTCGGCCTTGCTGAAGTCAAAGGTGATTATATTTCAGTCCTGACAGTGTTCCATACTACATGTTCTACAAGCCAGCCTATGGAATTGTATATCAAAAAGACAGCTGTTTGTTTTGGTAATAAAATAAAAAGAAGATACTAGTAAATCCATCAGTGTTCTTTCCCTCCCTGATGAATATATTCTCCACACTCCCTGCCTCTGAAAGGTTACCTATCTCCTAAAGGCAGGAGCAATGAAATCACAGAATTCAGCTTCCTGCCTTTCTGTTTCACCTAAAGCTGTTTTATCTGGAGGAAAAGGATCCCACATTTCCTAAAATAAGCACTTAATTGTGTACTTGAGCTTCACAGTTATAAAGTAACCACAACACATCTTTCATTAGAACCTAAAGTTTTCAAGCACTTTTTTGCTATATATCAATACAGTGCCTAACAAAGCCAAAGGCTTGCCATGCTTTTAACATTGTGCATAAAGGAATAATTAAAGAAAATTAATTAATAAAATGGCCCATGCAGAACTATTTGAAGAATCAGAGCAATAGTAGATTTCTTTGTTCCAATCCATTTTACAAGCCTGAAGTACATAGCTGAATAGAATGCAGGCAGAGCTTGTGAACAGACAGACTGGCTAAAGGTACAGGTTGTTCATCCTCTGGAAATGGCTTGTTGTTATAGCTAAATTCTTCTCTTCAGGAAAAAAAAAAAA
>NDXB01021605.1:0-20273 GCA_002631895.1 Agapornis roseicollis | reverse complement strand
AAAAAAAAAAAAAAACAACTATAAAAAAAAAAAAAAAAAAAAAAAAAAAAAAAACCCACCAAAAAAAAAAAAAAAAAAAAAAAAAAGAGAAAGAAGCAGACATTGAGTGTGATGTCAGTCATGTATCCAAGGCAATCATAGACTCAACTAAGGCATCTAAAATTATCTCAAATATCAGACACCATAATTATTCTCTCTAGATTTGACAATTTGACAGTTCTTTAATCCTCTTCATGATTCTACAACAGTCAAATTCTAATCTCACATGTGCCAGTACAATACAGAATATGGCACCAATAGTCTTAACAGCAGAAAGCAGAAGTAAAAAAAAGCATACCTTTCCCATTGCTTCTCCTACCACCAGCTGTATCATCTATTCCACCATTCTGTGAAGGCCTTTGAAAAAAGCCTCTGAGATCTTCATAGTAGTCTGGGGATTAAGATATTAAATTCACATGGATGGTTTATTAATCCCTTCAAGCACTCAGGCATCTAGGCTTTTAGTTTCATATTGTTCCTACAGTCTGGTTAACTTTGACCAAATATTTGATAAGAAGAACCTTATTGATGAGGTCATATATTTTTTATTCTACATTTTACTAACACAAATAAATGTAGAACCCAAATTTACTGTGCTGCATCAGAATCCCAAGATGCAGAGCAATGTATTGTGCAAATTACATTTGAAAAACTCATTGTAAATACTGTTCCCACAGTTAGTTACTGCCAACTTTTATGATAGTGTAAATGACATGTCCAGGTCAAACTCCAAAATTTCCAATACCATATCTCACCTAAAACCAGGTGCTCTCTGCTCTTGGGTATTAGCAATATACGTAGAAATCTTTCTGGAGCCTTTGGTAGGACTTGCCTCACCTAATTTCACATTCCCTCTAGAGTTTAGTGACATTTGATGAGCCAAAACATCTAAGACACATCTGCTATGGAAACATGTCTGGTTTGCTACTCTCTATTGACCTACTGAGGAAGGATCCTAGACAACCAGCACAAATTTAGTGCCTAGTTGGTCTGTAACTAGAAGTTAGTGACTTCTTTTGTGATCAAATCCGTATGTTACTATTTGACAAGCTCCATGAACTCCTCACAGTGCCAGTGCACACTGCAAACTGAATGGACAGAGAAAGCAATATTCACAAATTATTGTAAAAAACGTTACTAGGTTGTAACATTTTCTTTATATTTAGATACAAATCAGTATATATTCTAACAGGACTCCTGGAACAGTCTTCTAAGCTTAGCCATGTCAATAACATAACCAGAGGTGGATGGAGGGCTTAAGTGTAATAACATAAAGAAATCCTTCTTCTTTGTTCAAAGATGTAAACAGATTTGCTTTTGTGGTTTCGTATGTAATTCTATGTTTACCTCTGTACCACATTACATATAAGATGCACTTTATGAAGAGGGAAAATAAGATCCTTTGATATCTAGGTATGATTTCCTAGCAGTCTGAAGAAACAAAAGATAATATTAATTTGACTCATAAGGAAGTAATAATATATACTATTAATATTTTATGCATTTGGACACATTGGTGCATTTGGACACATTGGTACATTTGGACATAAGAAATGCTGAAATCATGATCCTGTTCCTACTGGAACTATCTATTAAGGAGCGCATCTGCACCTGAAGACCCAAAGGGATTTCCTTAGATCTCAGATTTTGTCTCTCTCTTTTCCAGGTTTTTTTTCCAGCCCACTGAGGCATCAGTAAGTATTCTTGAAGTATGCAGATCTGAAACATTCAGTGAACACTCGAAAGCTTGTCTTGGATCTCTTTTCATCTCTACGTCTTGTTTTTCTGAAAAAGCAGGATTTGTTCCATTCTCAACAGAATAAATTCATAAATAACAGCATGCTACACTGTTTTATTAAATAGGTGTAGAAAAATCCCTCATAACCATTCAATTATTTTCCTTTTCTCAGAAAAAAAGGTCCATACAGTTCTCACAACACAGGAGCAGATGTTGAGGTATCTCCAATGAAGCTGCCCTGATAACTGCTTGGGAAGTGGACTCGAAACAGTTTCTGGTCGATGCTAAGAAAAAAATAACTTGCATTTCAGGAAAAAAATACTGTATTTCTATCCATGATGATTAGAAGTTGGGAAATTTCCTATCTAGTGGCTGAATAAACAAAACATAACAATAAACAGAACAGAACAATGCAGTAATAAATTTAATTGTGCCTCTTTCCCTCCTCCTGATCAAGGAAGTAGAAATTGTAATATCTCATAATATGATTAATATTGTTCTTACTGTTCTAATCACAGAAGGCCCATCTACTATAATATGTGTCTACAGATAATTACTGCCTTCCTTCAGACATTGGTCTGAATAATAAGTTGGAATAAATAAACTGGCATAATTTCAGAGCATATTGCTACGGTACAAAACAGGCAGGCAAATTTTGGGGAAGAAACTTCAGTATGACTTATTCATTCACAGACAGCGAAGACATTTTATGCTATCACATTTTAATTCCTGGCAGTTTGGAATTCTGCAAAAATTTGCCTGGATATACAGAGTTTGAAGAATGCAAATGAAGAACGTAAATTGTTAAGTATATGGCTGCATGGATACATACAGGAAGTTTCTTCTTCTCTAACACAGAATCATCTGGACACTAACATGTCAAAAAGCTGTGCAGCCATGTGAAAGGCACCTCTTTCTTTAGCTAACATGCCTGGGCTCTCAGTCAGGGTCACAACTGCAATCCATGACTACTCCACCAGTTTTGTCATAAATCCAGCAGCAATTACAGGCTTTAAGTTTATGCTTTCTCATACGTAACAGAAGTATGGGTGAAATCCTTTCTATTTAAACTCAAGCATAGAATCATAGAATAGTTAAGGTTGGAAAGGACCTTAAGATCATCAAGTTCCAAACCCCCTGCCATACACAGGGACACCTCACACTAAACCATGCCATCCAAGGCTTCATCCAACCTGGCCTTGAGTACCACCAGGGATGGAGCACTCACAACCTCCCCTAACAGGAAAGAATTTCTTCCTTATATCCAATCTAAACCTCTCCTGTTTAAGTTTGAACCCATTACCCCTTGTCCTATCACTACAGTCCCTAATCAAGAGTCCCTCCCCAGAATCCTTATAGGCCCCCTTCTGATACTGGGAGGCTGCTATGAGGTCTTCACACAGCCTTCTCTTCCCCAGTCTGAACAGCCCCAACTTTCCCAGCCTGTATTTGTATGGGACACGCTCCAGTCCCCTGATCATCCTCGTGGCCCTCCTCTGGACTTGTTTAACAGCTCTGTGTCCTTTATATGTTGAGGACACCAGAACTGCACACGATACTACAGGTGAGGTCTCACGAGAGCAGAGGGGCAGGATCACCTTCTTCAACCTGCTCTAGTTACCCAGGCTCTCTGTGACCCATGGAGTATAAAAAGAGCATGAGGCAAGCATAACTTAAAATTTTGCATCAGATAGGTGGATGAGTCATCCTCACCAGGTGTCAATATCTTCCCATTGTCTATGGGGAAGAACGTAGAGAAACACCATAAGCAACTTCAGATTTTTACATGGTTAATGGTAAGAAAAGCAGGCTTCTGCATCAAGTTGTAATATCCAAGGTACATTTTTATTTACAGTTTTCAGTTAGCATCCTGTTTTTCTCTATCTACTCATTCCCATTGATGTGGGATGTCCTTTGTAGAAAGGCTGTACTCTGAAACAGATGCTAACTCAAGGTTCACAAGGCTTTTTCATGGCAAGACATTTTCCCTCCTCTCCATAAAATTTTATTATTTCCTGCATCTGCTCCAGTTTTGCAACAGCCTACTAAAAATATGATGAGAAGAAAACAATTTTAATTTGTCAGGTTTAATATTTTTCCCCAATATAATAAACAAAATAAAAATATAATCCTTTTTTGTGTATTTAGTTCAACCATTTAAAAACTATTTTCTCAGTATTTTTATCTTCCCTTATTAATGCCTTTAATTGCTCTGCCAGTTCAAATAGATAATTTACCCAGGGAATTACAGACCAGTCAGTCTCACCTCTATTCCTGGCAAAATCTTGGAGCAGATTCTCCTGCAAGGCATGCTAAGGCACAAGAAAAACGTGCTTGGTGACAGCCAGCATGGCTTCACTAGGGGGAAATCCTGCCTGACCAATTTGGTGGCCTTCTACGATGGGGCTATGGAACTGATGGACAGGGGTAGAGCAGTTGATGTCATCTACCTGGACATGTGCAAAGCATTTGACACTGTCCCACACGACATCCTTGTCTCTAAATTGGAGAAACATCAATTTGATAGATGGACTACTCGGTGGGTAAAGAACTGGCTGGATGGATGCACACAAAGAGTTGTGGTCAATGGCTCAGTGTCTGGCTGGAGGCAAGTGACGAGTGGTGTCCCTCAGAGATCGGTGTTGGGACCAGACTTGTTCAACATCTTTGTCACTGACATGGACAGTGGGATTGAGTGCACACTCAGCAAGTTTGCCAATGACACCAAGCTGTGTGGTTCAGTGGATACGCTGGAGGGAAGCCATCCAGANAGTGCACACTCAGCAAGTTTGCCAATGACACCAAGCTGTGTGGTTCAGTGGATACGCTGGAGGGAAGGAATGCCATCCAGAGGGACCTTGACATGCTTGTGAGGTGGGCTGATGCCAGCCTCATGAAGTTTAACCATGCCAAGTGCAAGGTCCTCCACCCGGGTCGGAGCAATGCCAGGCACAGCTACAGGTTGGGCAGAGAAGAGATTCACAGCAGCCCTGCAGAGAAGGACTTGGTGGTGGTGGTTGATGAGAACATGAACATGAGCCGACTGCAGTGTGCACTCACAGCTCAGAAAGCCAACTGTATCCTGGGCCGCCTCAAAAAAAAGTGTGACCATCAGGTCAAAGGAGGTGATCCTGCCCCTCTATCCTGCTCTCATGAGACCTCACCTGGAGTACTGTGTGCAGTTCTGGTGTCCTCAACATCCCTGGCGGTATTCAAGGCCAAGCTGGACAGAGCCCTGGGAGGCATGGTTTAGTGAGAGGTGTCCCTGCCCATGGGAAGGGAGTTGGAACTAGATGATCTTAAGGTCCTTTCCGACCCTAACTATTCTGTGATTTTATTCTATAATATCCTCTTTCTTATCCTCTCTGGACCCAATTAAAGTATTCTGTTACATAGTTAGATGAGATGCCTTTCTAAGGTTATCTGCCACTGAAACTCTCCTCATTGTTCATGTTCCCAATATTTGATATGAAGTTAACATGAAATTAAAAGTATCTCCCAGATAATATTTGCATTTAAAATTTTCACATTTGTACAGTATTTACAGGAGCAAAATCCGGCATGATCCCAAGAGATCATGTGACATTAGATCCATGTGTGTGCTTCTGTAGGCCTCAGTACAGAGAACACCGGGCACCAGCTGGAACTGAGAAGGCTGGCAAATGGGTAAATCTCCCTGAGCTTTTCAAGCTCCTTACTAAAAAAAAAAATTTCCTGATACAACACAGGATGAAACCCTGAACATATTAACTAAATTCATTGGATAATTTTTAATTAATATTATGTTTTCCTCCTGTATATGTCCTATCATGTCTTATTTCTATGTCATATTCCCTAGCATCTTGCTGTTATATTTTAAAGCTGTTAATCCCACAGATGGCCTTTAAATTTTCAGGAGTTTCTTGCTCAAATGTTTTTTTCTCATCTTCTTGTTTTCTCTTCTTCTATCACATTGGACAAAACCTGTATCTTGAAATTCCAAGAAACTTTAACTAGATTCAGCTGTGTGCAGAAGTCAAACTATTTGTGGCTTTAGCTGTTTTTGCCAAATAGTTTTGAACCGTTTCTATGTAAAATCCCACAAATCTCTGTGTAATTTAAATGTGGTTTTGTTCTTTTTTCTCTCTGCCTCCAATGTATTTTTGCTTCAAGATGCTTCTTCAGCTGCTCATAGTTCACCTTCCATTTTTCCAACAGCGCTTTAATGTCTTTCTATTGGCTACATATGTTCTTCCCATTTCTTTTGATATGCATCCAAAAGAGCTTTCATATGATCTTTTAATTCCTTTTAGTAGTGGTCTCTAACCTGTCATTCATACATACTTACAACTTACAGCTGGGGCCAGTCTGATGAAGAAGGGGAAGAGTTGTTTTTGTAGGAGACATGCCAGACTGGTCAAGATAGCTTTAAACTTGATTTGTTGGGATATGAGGACATCAATCCATCCCAAAACCACCATTCAGATACCAACACCTGTAATGAACACTTGGAGCAATGCAGAGTTGCTTCAGCCACTCCAGCCCATGAGTTGGCTTTATTCACAGCTTGGCCCAGATGCCTATATATAAACACCTCTAGTATGGGGAATTAGAGATATGTACACATCTCTATGGATATGATATCATTGGAGTCATGGAAACATGGTGTAATGACTCCTAAGACCGGAGTGTTGGAATGGAAGATTATAGGCACTTTAGGAAATGCAGGGAAAGGGTGTAGCTATTTATGTCAGTGATAGGCTACAGAATATGGAACTCTGCCTGGGGACAAGTGATGGACCAACTGAGAGTCTGTGGGGCAATGGGGGACATTACTGTGGGGATCTGTTATGGCCGCCTGATCAGGAGCACTCTGGATGAAGAGCTCTATAGACAGACAGGAACTGCCTCATGCTCATAGACCCATGTCCTCATGGGGGATGAGGACATCGTTATATCTGTTGGAGGGACGGTACAGCCCAGCACAAGCAACCCAGGAGCTTCCTCAATTGTGTGAAGACAACTTCCTTCTGCAAGTAATAGAGGAGCTGACAAGGAGAGGTGCCATGCTTGACCTCGTGCTCATCAACAGTGAGGGACTGGTGGGGAATGTGATGCTGCAGAGTAACCTTGGCTGCAGTGATTATGAGATGGTGGAGTTTGAGATCCTCAGGACAGTGAGAAGAGTGTGCAGCAAGATCACTGCCTTGGACTTCAAGAGAGCAGACTTTAGCCTCTTCAGGAACCTGCTTAGTAAGATTCCATGGGGTAAAGTTCTAGAAGGCAGGGGAGCCCAAGAATGCTAGTTGATATTCAAGGCCCACTGTAGAAGAGGTTTGGGTCTGAGATCACCTTAAGAACCTGAATGTGCACAAGTCCATGGGACTTCAGTCTTAAGGAAAAAATATTTAATTTAAAAATGCAGTGTCTGATAAATATACATGTAATGAAAAAACTCACAGATGAAAATTACTAAAAAAGTGCTTGAATTTCTCCGGGAAATTTCAGCAGGAACAATATTTTAAATGCCTTCTTAATCCTTCTGCAGAACTTTTTTGGTTTCTGCACACCTACACAAAATAAGAAACTAGAAATATAATATGCATGTAGAGATAATTAATGGAATTAAATCAGGAAATACAAAGCAGAACCTATATTTATTTCTTCACTATCAGTTTTGAAACCACTTTAAATAATGCTGAGTGATTGGGCAGCACTTGTCCCTCTTTGGCTCACAAATTCACACATCCTTGTGTTGCCAAGAGACCTACCACTGCAGTGAGGACAGCAACAGGCAAAGCTAAACTAATTCATGGGCTTTCCTCTGGAAGTCAAGTCTTCTCACCTGAGCCAGTGAAGATATCAGCAAACTCTGTATTTTGGCTATTGCAAGCTCCACAGCTTTCACTTTAGCTTTTGACAGCTTCAGGTGTATTTTTCATTTCAGCTGGAGCTAAGCTCACAGCATCATCTAGTCAACCTGACAGCCTCCCCTCTGGCCATCTTCTGCTTCTAGAACATATAAATACCATCAATGGTCAGTGGTGAAGCTTTCCTCCTGTTAGATGAGTGCAGAACTTGGAACAAGATGGCCTAAGAGCAGAGGCTTGAAGGTTAAGTGGATAGTGGGTGAATCCAGTCCTGAAAGTAAATTCACTTCCAGGCTTACACAGCATGAAATACAGTCAGTGATGGAGTCCTGGAGGGGTTTACACCTCAACACAGCTGGCTGTTGAAAACCAGATGTGATCTAAATAGTACAGAGTGGGAAAATCCTGGCATGTTTCAACACTGTGCCCCTAAGTTACTCAGAGAAGGAAAAGAAATGGGAGCTTTTTATACATTATCTCTTGCTCTGGTCTGTGTCTGGAGTTGCAATCTAGCTCTTTAGAGCAGCAACTACAAAATGCAGTGATGAATCCTGCCAGGATAATTACATAGCTCAAGTGTCACGTCTTTTAACAAGCAAAGTAATACAGATGAACAGGGAACCTTAATGTGCAATATCATGTCATTGCTTCTTTAGGAAGGTGGGGGTTGACAAAGAGGGAAAGAGAGGATATGTGAAGGGGAGATTGCATTTCAGACATACAGTATGTGCACAAAGGCTAGCAGGTCCTGCAGGGAATCCTAAAAACAATTTTCTCCTGCCTGAAAAGCTCAGGGGTCTGGTTAAACCTCAATGATATTTTCATTTTCCTAGTGGGAAAATAAAATGTCCCCAGCAGCGTAAACTCACTCTTAGTACGTAACAGGCTTTTTAAAGCACAATGTTATATGATGACATTTTATGCAGAGATCTAACTCAAACTCAGAGAGCAAAGAAAGATAATGACAAGCTAGATACAGCACGCATTAATATATGATGGCAGTAAAAATCACAATGGATGGATTGTCCCCTTTACACACTGGAGTAAATATGGAAAAAAACAAGAGGGGTATGCCAGTTTAGTTTGTTGGGAAATGAGATCTGAATCAAGTCTCAGTAGCTGAAAACTTGTCCATAAACATTATCCTGTAATACAAAGGAAAGGAATAATCAATGTCTGAACAGCTGTATACATATGTTAATCAGTTGCTATGGTCGATGCAGTCATTAGCAACTTCAGCAGTCCTTGCTTAATTATTTCTCCTTGCTACATATCTATCAGCCAGGCATCTAAAAGAGCTGCATGAAGGTGGGTAGCAAGCATGCAAAAAAAACCTCAAGGAAGAGCCCCTGTACACATTTTAAACAAGAAAGCACTAGATTGCAATCCTCAGCTAAACTCTAATATAGGCTAATGCACCTATGTGTTACGCTCAAAATATATGTATGAGTGCATGTAACACAGACTTTAGTTGTGTAGTGAATAACACATTATATGTATTATCCCCTTTTACTGCTTTGAATTGCCAGATTATAGTTTAATTTGGGGATTGGGTGTTTTCACATAGCTAACACCACCAATAGATACATAAAGATGCGTGTGTTTAAATGTACGATATGTACCACAAACACATGTATATTTCAAACAAAATGTAAATCTAAGAAGACTCATTTAACTTTGAAACTAACACTGGAAGTCATCTCAACACACTTCATCTATTTGTATAATGCAATATGAATACAATGTACTACCTTTAAAGGACAGGTCTGGCCTGCATCTTGGAAATGCAGCACTGAAACAAAGGACCAAAAAGTATAACAGCTCTCTGGAAAGGCTCTGGAGGAAGAGCCACATGTCAGCACAGCAATGGTGGGACACTGCTTCCATTCATTGGCGAGAAGCAGAAAGAAATTGTTCTATTGCAATATCCCAATATCTGTTTCTTGATGTTTTCACAATTACAATTAAATATATAACTTATAGAATATGTTTATTATTCTTAAACAATGGTACAAATACAGAATTCAGTTCCTAAGCTTAGAAGCTAGAAGCTGAGAAAGCAAAGCAGTTACTCCCCAGAACACCTTCTCTAATCCACAACTTCTCACCTTAAGTTACTCATCAAATAGGAGTAGCAGAATGGTTCTTACATCTCTCTGTTGGTTAGCATTATGTTTGAATTAACAATATCCATTTACCTCTGACTGAGAAGCCACTAGCATTTCTGAAGGCATCTGTAGCCCTCATGTTCTGCAATTAACCCTGGAAGTAGCACTCCGATATGCAGCTTTGTTACTGAAGCAAAATACAAGTTTGAATTTCCAATATTCAATTAAATATTTAGTGCCTATGTCTTGTGAGCTGGGCAGAAGCACTCTATCCCCCAACACAGTGCAAATCAGATGGCATTGGTTTCTTTACCTATTAGGTAACTTACTCCATGTTTTGGCTTCTCTGTTGAATATCTGCATTTTGTTTGATTCCATGTTAGTTTAATATAGTACTGAAAAATAATTATGTACTTAAATATTTTGCTAAATTACAGCTTCAACTGCTGTTGCAGTAATGCATTTGCTTTAAGCCTATCATGCAGTTACTGGATATGTGCTAATGATATTGGAAATTCAGGACTGGTTACAGTCTTCACTAAAACAAAGGCACAAAACTGGAGCTTGAGCAATGTGGAAGTTCAAGTGTTTTACGATATGCTTACCAAGGACTTCTTTTCCTCATTTGGTTTCCTCCTTTCCTTGGATTTTTAGAGACAACATTTTAAGGTCATTTACAGAGGGCTGTATTTTATTTCTTTTTATGTACAGTCATGATTCCAAAGACATTTTTCATAAGAGCATTTCACACCCATCCTGTTCCACCTCCTCTCCAACTTTGTGCACATTTATTCTCACCCCTGCACCACCCATTTTTTATGCTGTTATATACTTATTATATAGATGGCTTTGGAGGTTGGCAGGGAAAAAGTCTAAGAGATTTATCCATGTTAAAAATACCCTTCCCACGGTTGGGTTTTTTTTTTGGTTTTTTTNGTGCACATTTATTCTCACCCCTGCACCACCCATTTTTTATGCTGTTATATACTTATTATATAGATGGCTTTGGAGGTTGGCAGGGAAAAAGTCTAAGAGATTTATCCATGTTAAAAATACCCTTCCCACGGTTGGTTTTTTTTTTTTGGTTTTTTTTTTTTTAGGCTTAGTTTTATCTTGGGTTGATTCCATGATTCACTTCTCCACATGATCCTGTTGTGGCATAGCTAAAGAGGAGATATGAGAACAGGAACACAAAGTAGCAGAGGGCAGAAACTACTGTCATTAGCACTACTACCCAGGGAGATGTCCATAAACCCATTCCTAGGAGACAGCTCCTTCTTTTCCCTGTTTCTGAGGGCTAAAGGTTGGTTATGAGTCAGAACTAAATGACTGGGGGTAGACTAGTGACTGACTGAGATGAGAAGTTCAAGGTCAGGTCCAAATCTGACTTTTTAAGTTTACAATACATGAGGAATTGAGGATGTGAATCTTGTTGCAACAGAAGTAAATCAATTGACAGAGTGGTGGAGAAAACCCACTCATCATCCATGAGAAGCAGGTGATCCACAGAGCAGGCAGAGCAGGAATGCTGACCCTGAAGGATTTATGGTGCTTGCTAGACTTAGGCCTGGAGAGAATAGAACTAGGTCAGGCATCAGAAAAAGTTTTTTTTTTATACCATTATTGTTCTTGTTACCCAAGGACATCAAGAGAAAGATTGGCAGACAATCAAGAGAGGTTTTTGACAGATGAAAAGACAGCTGATGGTTGAAGAGGCCTAATATGGATATTCTTTGCAATAAACTTAAAATAAAACACAAGAGGATAGTCTAGATAAATTCAGACATCCAGGACTGGCTACACATTATCACTCTATACACATGTCAACTTTTGGTTCACATATAATTAACAAGCATTTTAAATACTGTGTAGCTCTCTTAGTAAAGTGAAAGATATTCCAAATTCCCTTACACAAGCCACTGCAAATTCCTTGGCACTAAATAATGATGCATGCAATGTTTACAATAACTAGAAGTCTCAAAGAGCGTTCAAAGAAAGAGATGAGAAAATATACAATGAGAGTTTTGCAAAAATGACTCATAAATAAATGATTCTGATAGAATCATTGTGATTTGAATGTTGAATCCTTCAATTTGTTTTCATTTGGGAAAAATGCTTGAGCGAGCTGTGGGTAAGAATATCAGGGTTTGAGTCTAGGGATGCTAAGATTTTCTCACCTAGCTCAGACTGTTAAAAAGGTTACTATTTGTTGCAGGTTTGGCTGGAATCATTTCAAATATCTATTTAGAACTGTCTTTTTTACAACTACAGGAGTCACATATTTTTTACACAGTGTGGCAGTGGTGCAAGAACTGGAAGGAAGTGATGTCTGGGCTTTGTCACTGTAAGATCTCATCTCAGAGCTTGCTCAAGAACTTCTTGCAATTATTTTATACAAAAAAAAAAAAAGAAAAGAAAGGAATACGCTAGAATCCTACTGGCTTGTTTTCACCTTGTAAAAACAAAAACTGCATTCTCCTCTGTTACCTACAAAACTGCAACATAACAATCAAACCTTTTTTATCTATATGAAATCATCATAAGCATGCTTTTCATGCTTTTGCTGATGCCACCTATGTGACTGTGTATAGTGAACTTACACCCATTTATCTGAAAAAGCCCCTGAAATCCTGTAAGTTATAGATACATAGTATTGTAGTTATTTCATTTAGTTTCAATGTCAGATTAAGTGTATAAACCAAAGGGCCAGGTTTATAGCCCTGGCTAGACTTTATATACATATGACCTGGCATACAGAGATTTGGCTGACCTATGCAGGAGATATAAGAATTATCATGGTTTCATGCCAACTGCATAATACTGATACTTGCGCTGAAATTTGAAAATCTCAAGAGAAGGGCATAAAGAAAGTTAGAGCATCTGTTGAAAATGCTTCTGTTACACTTAAGTATAGGAAAACTGAATACCTCAAAATTTTCATCTTCTCAATAGCTTCTGACAAAAAGGGGTGCAGGATCACCACATACAAATATAAGGTGCAGAGAGGCTATAGCCAGGTCTAAATGGATTATCTGAATCAAGTTTCAGGCCTGTAAGCAGTACTTCCCAATCAAATCAATTCAGCTGAGATTCTGGTGATGAAGCTTGCTCTCCCGCCACACTCCATTTTTCAAACTCAGTATCATGCTTCAAACTTTCAACTGAAGGAATTCTTCCCACAGCAATTTTGGGTAAACAATCCTGCAACACCTTTCTGACATCCAGAGCACAGGCCTCCTCCTCTAGTTGTTCCTAAGCACAAACAGCCCAAGAAGGACAAACAACACATCTGCAAATAACTTGTTAGAAAGACTTTACATTTTACACATCCCAGCAGAGCCATATTATTACATCCTAATATTCTCAAGAAATGAGTAACTGTAGACAGGCACCAATGGAAGGGACTGACAGTGAAAGTACAGCAAAAATGAGCATTGCTACTTGATGCATTTTATATTGGCAGCCCACTTAGCTAAAATCAGAGCACCACTTCTAGATATTTCAGATGCTATATTCCATCTTTGTAACTGAGGACAGTGAACAGACACAATATTCCACACACATATCTATTTTGGCTTCAATAGCCTTGCACTAGATTACCTTTTTATGCTTTTATTCGCATTTCATATTGAGCAGATACTCTTTGTACCGACCCCTCATATGACTTCCCTTTCTTACTGCTAGCACACACAGAACAAACAAGAAAATAAAGATTTCATTATGACTTTTTCTAACCCACAACTGGATGTATTGATTCCTGGGACTCAGTGGGCAGTTGATGCTGCCTTTTCATCAGGGCATTTTGTAATGTTACTGTCATGCCAAATAAGAGGCTCATATTAAAACCCCTCATTAGATTAGTGAGCTAGATAAAACATAGTGATCATAGAATCATAGAATAGTTAGGGTTGGAAAGAACCTTAAGATCATTTAGTTCCAACCCCCTTCCCATGGGCAGGGATGCCTCTCACTAAACCATGCCTCCCAGGGCTCTGTCCAGCCTGGCCTTGAACACTGTCAGGGATGGAGCATTCACAACTTCCTTGGGCAACCCTTTCCAGAGCCTCACCACCCTAACAGGAAAGAATTTCTTCCTTATATCCCATCTAAACTTCCCCTGTTTAAGTTTCAACCCATTACCCCTTGTCCTGTCACTACAGTCCCTAATGAAGAGCCCCTCCCCAGAATCCTTATAGGCCCCCTTCAGATACTGGAAGGCTGCTATGAGGTCTCCACGCAGCCTTCTCTTCTCCAGTCTGAACAGACCCAACTTTCCCAGCCTGTATTTGTATGGGACATGCTCCAGTCCCCTGATCATTCTCGTGGCCCTCCTCTGGACTTGTTCCAACAGCTCCATGTCCTTTTTATGTTGAGGACACCAGAACTGCACACAATACTCCAGGTGAGGTATCACGAGGGCAGAGTAGAGGGGCAGGATCACCTCCTTTGACCTGATGGTCACACTCCTTTTGATGCAGCCAGGATACGGTTGCTTTCTGGGCTGCAAGCGCACACTGCAGTCGGCTCATGTTCATTTTCTCATTGACCACCACTCCCAAGTCCTTCTCCACAGGGCTGCTCTGAATCTCCTCTTTGCCCAACCAGTAGCTGCGCCTGGCATTGCTCCGACCCGGGTGGAGGACCTTACACTTGGCATGGTTAAACTTCATGAGGTTGGCATCAGCCCACCTCACAAGCATGTCAAGGTCCCTCTGGATGGCATTCCTTCCCTCCAGCGTATCCACCGAACCACACAGCTTGGTGTCATCGGCAAACTTGCTGAGGGCGCACTCAATCCCACTGTCCATGTCACCGACGAAGATGTTGAACAAGACCGGTCCCAACACCGATCTCTGAGGGACACCAACTCATTACTGGCTTCCAGCCAGACACTGAGCCATTGACCACAAGTCTTTCTGTGCAGCCGTCCAACCAGTTCTTTACCCACCGAGTGGTCCATCTATCAAAGTGATGTCTCTCCCATGTAGAGACAAGGATGTCGTGTGGGACAGTGTTGAACGCTTTGCACATGTCCAGGTAGATGATGTCAGCTGCTCTACCCCTGTCCATCAGTTCCGTAGCCCCATCATAGAAGGCCACCAAATTGGTCAGGCAGGATTTGCCCTTAGTGAAGCCATGCTGGCTGTCACCAGCCACCTCATTGTTGTTTTTCCTGTGCATTAGCATGCCTTCCAGCAGAATCTGCTCCAAGATTTTGCCAGGAATAGAGGTGAGATTAACTGGTCTGTAGTTCCCTGGGTCATTCATTTTCCCCTTCTTTAAAATGGGGGTTATAGTTCCCTTTTTCCAGTCATTGGGAACTTCACCTGATTGCCATGATCTCTCAAATATGATGGAGACTGGCTTTGCAACTTCATTCGCCAGCTCCTTCAGGATCCACAGATGGATTTCATCAGGTCCCATGGACTTGTGTACGTTCAGGTTCTTAAGATGATCTCAAACCAGATTCTGTCCTACAGTGGGCCCAAGGTCTTCATTCTCACGGTCCATGCGTCTGCCTTCCAAGACTTGGTTGGTGCGGTCAGAGCCTTTCCCATTGAAGACTGAGGCAAAGAAGTCATTCAGAATCTCAGCCTTCTCCAAATCCTGCATAGGCAGTTCACCCGATAGCTTCTGGAGGGGCCTGTGTTGTCCCTGGTCTGTCATTTATTTGCAATATACCTATAGAATCCCTTCTTGTTATTCTTAACATCCCTAGCTAAGTTTAATTCTAAGCGGGCCTTAGCTTTCCTTACGTGGTCCCTAGCTTCCTGGACAACATCCCTGTACTCATCCCAGGCCACCTGTCCTTGGTTCCACCTTTTGTAAGTCTCTTTTTTCCTTTGAATTTTTCTCAGCAGCTCCTTATCCATCCAAGGAGGTCTCCTGGCCCCCCTGCTGCACTTCCTTCTAGTTGGGATGCAACACTCTTGGGCTTGTAGCAGGTGATCCTTGAATATCATCCAGCAGTCTTGGGCCCCCCTTCCCTCTAGGGCTATATCCCATAGAACCTTACTAAGCAGGTTCCTGAAGAGGCCAAAGTCTGCTCTGTTGAAGTCCAGGCCAGTGAGTTTGCTGCATGCTCTTGTCACTGTCCTGAGGATCTCGAATTCTACCATCTCATGATCACTGCATCCAAGGCTGCCCTGGAGCATCACATTTCCAGCGAGCCCTTCTCTGTTGGTGAGCACGAGGTCAAGCAGGGCACTTCTCCTTGTTGGCTCCTCTATTAGTTGCAGAAGGAAGCTGTCTTCCACGCAATCGAGGAACCTCCTGGCTCGCTTGTGCTGGGCTGTGCCGTCGCTCCAACAGATGTCAGGGTGGTTGAAGTCCCCCATGAGAACAAGAGCTTGAGGCTTTTCCTATTTCTCTGTGGAGCGCTTCATCCAGTCCTCTTGATCAGGCGGTCTACAACAGATCCCCACAGTTATGTCTCCCATCGCTGTTCTCCCTTTAACCCTGACCCACAAACTCTCTATTAACTGCTCACCTGTCCCCAGAGAGAGCTCCATAGTCTCCAGCCTATCCCTAACATAAAGGACAACTGCCCCTCCCTGCCTACCTGGCCTGTCTTTCTTAAAAGGCCTGTAACCTTCCATTTCAACGCTCCAGTCAAAGGAGCCATCCCACCATTTTTACCATATAGCTATCTGGTGCTCCACAAAGCTGGCTGTAAAAACCTACACTGCTTAGATAACTGGCTATCAGTTTTGGCCTTCAGAGGTGAGGTTACAGAAAAATGTACAAATATTACAATTAGAGGTGAGGCTGAACTGCAAAGTTCATACTAAGATCTCATATCAAACTTGCCCAACACTTCAGTGCTTTGGAAATGACTGATTTGAGACCATTTCTAATTAAAAAAATATATGTATCTAATAATCTGATGTCATTCCATATGCTATTTTTGCTATGTTACTTGCCCTAGGTCTCTCACTCATTTCAGAGCCTGAGTCATACATTTGGGCTTTGGAGAACTGAGAGTTACATTATGAGGTAAATGTACCTCATAATGAATATATAGTATCCTTAAGAGAGTCCATACACAAGCAATGAATGAGAGAAGAAAAATATAGCTGCAGTGAGAAACTACACAAAAGGTAGCAAACCAAAAAAGAAGAAAAAACCCACAACTTTCTGTAACTAGGAGGCAGACAAAACGTAGTACTTGTGAATAAGCACTGGAAGAAACAACAGTAAGTTGGGAAGGGGCATGAGACAGGCATGAATGAGGTGACCAATATATTCGGGACAAGTGGAGAGAGTGTAACCTATTTGTATTTATATGAATTTGCTCTGGGCCCATCGTAGTGGATCTGTGTGGTTCTCCCCAAACTCAGAATGAAAAACAGCCTCCCTCATCACAGGCATGCAGCAGGGCTCTGACTTCTTATGGACCTGCAATGTTATGATAACACTGGCTAAAACAAAAAGCCCTCTGGCATATATATAATGCAAGTCCAGAGTTAGGATCCAAAGTGGTAGCACAGAGTAACACCATTTTAGCCAGTGCAAGTACAGTTAGGGAGCTAAGCCACCACATAATATAAAACTCCATGAGCATGAAATCAATCGAGTTCATTAAAAACATTGCATCAATTGCACCAGTCTTTCCAGATGATAAATTATCTGATGCCTGTCAATAGGCAGAGACCAATCTGGGTAACAGAATCCGTGACAGAGTAATTCTTCTTATCAGCAGACAGTTCATCTAGATTCGAGGAAACAATTCCAATAACATGTGGAGCTTCACAAACATATTGAAAGCTTCAGTTAATAGTTTAATCTTTAGCTTTCATGGCTAATTCTTTTATTTTTTCTACCCAACAGACAATGGTTACATTTATATCACATGAGACAGAACACCAAAAATCAGTGTAGCCTAAACTGACAAAACTCACATTTAGTTAGGATTACTACAGACCAGATCCTTCCCTGCTCAAAAATCTCCATTTATTTAACTGGACAGATTCACACCAGGTCAGGATCTTCCTTGGTAATTAGTTTCATGCTACCTGAAAAGCCAAAAATATCACTAAAACCACAATAAAGATGATTTGCTGTCTTCAGGAAAAGGCAATTTGTTTGAGAAGAATGAATTAGTCAGAAAACTGATTTATTTTTCCTACAATGTCGAGACTTTTTTTTTCACATTTCCCATAGCACACTGACTCTTTTTGTAAACTATCCCAAAAGGATTTCATTTTTCTAAGAGAAAACAAAGACTTCCTAAATTAAGTTTCTGCATTCTGAAAACATCACAATTTTGTAAAAAACAACTCCCCTTTAAAAAAATTATGAGGATTTTTCAAAGCAGTCCTACTGCTAGAGTGAAAAGAGATGGTAATTGGTAGGCAGATTCTTGGAGATTTTTTTATACACAGTGCAGTATGTAAATGATCAAAAAGAACTGTAAGAGGGAAACAATTCATGATTAGCTTCATGTAACACAAATTGATGACGGATGAAAAGAGGAGAATATATGGTATAAGTAATAGGGGCCATAAAAAGAGTAAAAAGTAATAATAAATAAAGACACTGAATTTTAGCAGAGATAATTTGTGTAGACATGCAAGAAGTGTTCACTGAAATCAATAGAATGAGGCAAAAGAGGTAAAGGACACAGAGGAGAAATGGAAAGTGTTCCTAGGTAAATTAATGTATACCCAAAGGGCTGTGAGCTATCTAGCAATAAATACGTTTAGAGAGGGGGGAAAGAAGAAAATGAATGACCTACAGAGTGAAAAGAGTAATCAAATGTAAAGAAGTGGCACATAGAAGGAGTAAAATAACAGATCCAGAAGATCATTGTAAATGTTCAAGACTTCCACTCATTAAGACTATTAAAAGATGATGGGAACATGCTGATTGTTACATATGCATAGTCAGGTAGGAAAGTGGAAACATGGAAGAGGGGGATGACAAAAGCATTGCTCTGAGTGAGAAGAATGGTGTCAAGTGACTGAAATTTGCTGCCAGCTTATTAGTGCTGTAGTATTTTGCTTTTTAATACTGTTGAACGTACAAGTCAGAATTCAATTCCTACTGAAACTGATCTTGCTTAGAGCAGATTTTATAAGCAGTAAGCTGCTATTTTGTCCTGTAAAATATTAAAGACCTTGAAGAACACACCATGGACATAGGCATGCTATTAACATCAATTTAAACAGGAAGACACTCCTGCCCATCCTGGTTCTGCTCTCCCATTCCTGCACAGTTTTAGCAATGATTGTGAAGCAAGTATGCAGGGGAAGTCAATGGGAAAAGTCATATTACTTTCAGTGAGGTCACAGGTTGTAAACATCAACTAATAATATTTTCCAATCATGCCAGATTATGCTAAGGTTTTTGACACTAAAAGTGCAATGATGCTTCTGCATAGAAAACCTTTATCATACCAAATGTATGGGCAGCAGGAGCCATGTAGCTGTCATGTAAGGATCGGAGTCTTGTTTAAGCTGAAAGGTACCTTAAAGGTACCTGAGGTTAACCAAGCAGAAACAGATCTAAAATGCATTTCTGTAAGCTGTTTGATGTCAGTATTTATGAAATGCGTTCTGGTTTTAGTTTCTTTTTTACCTTAGGAATCTAATCTCTCTGTGTTAGGAAAAGAGTAAATAAAAGACAGCCCAAACCTTTTCGGAGAAATTAAAATATTGGAAATAAAAAAAGAAAGTAATTTCTGAATGTGTTAAGTGATACCAAAAAGAATCAGTAGAAATCATTCTAACTTCTGTGTTAGAAACTAAGACTATATCAAGGCTACATTGTGAAGATCTGTCTATCTTGCTAAGGAAAAGATTACTTGTAGACAAAGAGGAAGTGACTGATATGAATCAAAATTAAATAGGATCAAAACTTGCAGTTATTCAACAGAAAGTGGTATCTGAATTCACAGAATCACAGAATCACACAGAATCACAGAATCACCAGGTTGGAAGGGACCTCTAAGATCATCAAGTCCAACCCATGCCCTACACCTCCACTAAACCATGTCATCAAGTTCTATATCCAGTCTCTTTTTAAACACATCCAGGGATGGTGACTCCACCACCTTTCTTGGCAGACTGTTCCAATATTTTATTATTCTTTCTGTGAAAAACTTCTTCCTAATATCCAACCTGTACCTTCCTTGGCGCAGTTTGAGACTGTGTCCTCTCATTCTGTCCATCGCTGCCTGGTGAAAGAGACCAACCCCCACCTGTCTACAACCTCCTTTCAAGAAGGTGTACAGAGTGATAAGGTCACCTCTGAGTCTCCTTTTCTCCAGGCTAAACAACTCCAGTTCTCTCAATCACTCTTCATAGGGCTTGTGCTCCAAGCCCCTCAGCAGCTTCATTGCCCTCCTTTGGACGCGCTCAATCATTTCCACGTCCTTCTTAAACTGAGTGGCCCAGAACTGGACACAGTACTCAAGGTGCGGCCCCACCAGCACCGAGTACAGGGGAAAAACAACCTCCTTATTTCTGCTGGCCTCACCATTCCTAATACAGGCCAGAATGCCATTGGCCTTCTTGGCCACCAGGGCACACTGCCGGC
>NDXB01021604.1:30417-104702 GCA_002631895.1 Agapornis roseicollis | reverse complement strand
AAACTTGGGATTATTTTTTTCCCCCCAACAACTAAAAAAAAAAAAAAAAAAAAGGGGGAAAGGAATAATAAAAAAAGCGATACCTTCATGACTGATATTTACACAAGTAAATATTTTTCATGTATATACAGCCCGTATGAAATGATTTTTAATGAATTATCTGTGAGTGAAAACAGTTCTGTAAATCAGCAGGGCTGCAGGCAATTTTTACCGTATGTCGGCTTGCATTTGTATCACAGGATTTGTTTTTTAGCGAGGACGAAATATCTGCTTTTCTTTCATTGCTTCTGTGCTAGAATTAGGATCTACATAACTCAATGCATTTAGGCAAGAATATTGTCTGTTTTTATTGGACTATTATTAATGCAAAGGCGAACGTGTCCTGTACTGCACTGCACACTCAGACAGCAAGGCTGTAAGAGCTGCACGTTAGCAGGGAGGTGATATTAAAAATCTCTTTTTTTCCCCATAAAGCTTCCTTCAAACCTTTCTCCAGGAGGTGTCTTAGAGTAAATCATCATTATTCACTGCAAAAAAAATAATAATAACTCTGCAAAATATGAGCAGTGCTCTGCATACATCCCTCCCTTCCCCCTCCGTAAAATAACATCTGAATTCTTAATGGCAATAAGGATGAATTACTTAACGTATGGAGGGGGTGCTCAAGCTAAAAACACAGTCCATAATAATGCTAAGCCTGTATTTACCCATAGAAGTGTAAAGCTTGACATGCAAAACAGGAGCTGGAGCCCCAAATGAGGAATTTCCACTGTAATACCCTGCAAAATGCAGGTTAAAACTTCTGACTGATCCAGGTTAGGAATAAATGGCTCTCCTAAATTCAGTTAGAAAATCAAGATAAAAAGTGACTGAGGGTGGGGAGAAAAACACAAAACCAAACCAAAATCACTACAGAGATCTCTTATTCCTGAACTCTGGGGATTTTATTCCTGAGCTAGTAATGCTGAGGAAATGTTTCAATTATCTTTAAAAATATCGCTGCAATAAAGAATCTAAGGCCAGACTTTTTATGTTGTAGCTGGGGCTAAACTAGGGGTGGGTGGGTGGGTGGAACTTCACCCAGGTTGCGCTGGGAGGGAGGAGAAGGCCTCTGGTGACAGTGGTCCTTGCTCTGCCGCACCATACCCTGAACAAAGAGAGGTTGCCTCTATTTGTGTACGGGTCCTGTATATTGAGCGATTTGCTGCTGACTTCAGTGGGAACAGGATGCTTTCCATTTGCCCATGGGAATACTTCTGGCGATGCTGCCTTGAGCAGGGGGGGAAGGGAGAAAGGTTGAAAATATATATATATATATTTTTTTTTTTTTCCCAAGAGAATAAATATAATAAACAATAAAAGTGCAAAAAATCCCAATTCTTTCTCCTCTGCTCCCGTGCTCATCCCCTCCCCTCTCCTGCCATGTGGCAAGGATACAGCCACGAGACCCAAGACAGCGATTATATTATGACGTAATGCTTAGATGAAAAATGTCATAACCATTTGTCACCAAATGCCCTGTGTACTCAGATGAAGCAAACATTATGAGACTGACAGGGCTGATGAAAAACAGCACTTAAGCTAATTTTTTTTCCTGCTAAACTCTGTTGTGCACTATGCAAATATGATTGTGAAAGTGGGACATTATCAACACTTTAACGCTAGTTAACTTTCCAAGATGATACTCAGAGCAATCAACATAAACTTAGCATACAGTAACTTAAATAACAAAACTGTTTCACCACTCGGGGCTGACATTTGATTCCAGCCAGTGCAGTGCTGAGTGATGGATTGTGCCGTGCCTGCGAACAGATTAAAAATACATTGCTTCAGATCACTTGTGGCAGTAGCGAACAGGAACTGGTTTTAACCTGGAATAACAATAATAGCAATTATATACCAATCTGACCTGAATTATCTCACCCTCCTAGCAGTTATTGATTATTAACAGGGTAATATTTACATGAACCCGCCTTAGATCGCATCCTTCATCTTGCTGGCTTCTGCGCCAGCGCCCAGCAAGAACCACCCCACTCCAGTCCTGCAGCGGGCATTTGCAGCTCTTAAATTTATCAAGTTATTCAACAGCCTGATTTTTTTTCCCCCTAAAGTTCCAATTCCTAATGCCATGTGATCATGTGAGAATTGCAGCTTTCCTTTCCTTTCTATTTTGCCCCTGGAAAATGAAACTTCTTATCCACAAGAGCTGTGTCTTGCAAACCCTAAAGGTCATCCTTCCAAAGAAAGGAAGACTAACCTGTAATTTGTTATTTTTAGAAGATCACAGCAGTGGGACATAAAAAGATGAACTGATTTACAGGAGAGGACGGGGAGTGCATCTGTCTCATTAGCTTTCGCCCCCTTCCCAAGGCATCGAGGAATAATAATAATACCTTAATACTTCCCAGCAGGGCTCAAAAGAGCTGGAAAAATAAGCTTTAGGGTGCAAGATGAGGGGGAAAAAGAAAACCCCTGTGCTGCGGCTGAACCCGCAGAGAAAAGTTGAATCTGAATTTGATGTCGCGGTGTTATTGATTGGGATGTTAACAAACCCGGAGCGCTGCGAGCGGAGGGAGGTTGGACAGCAGCCAGCTGCCGCTGCCGGTCCAAGCCTGGAAGGATGCCTGCTCAGATACAGCAAAACCCACTCCCATCTTAGGTCTTCCCAGGTCTTCTTCGAAAACGTTGATTAAGGCTCACACACTGAGTAAAGCACAGAGAATTAGATCTGGTTTGCATGTGCAGAATGGAGGTGTGGGGAGGAGAAGCACCTTAGTGAGAGTGGCTTACGGAGTCCACTGAGGCTTGATCCACATCCTCACAGTCTGAGCCCTCCTCTTTGGACTGAGCCTCATCTGGTCATCTCCTTAATCAAACTGCTGGTGATCCTATCTGGTTCATTGATGAAATGCAACAACTCATAGCAAATACTATAGATTGGAGGAATAAATGGTACCTTTTCTGAGTTTTGAGAGGTACCACAACACACAGAGCTGGTGCAGGGACTGGAGAGATGAGTAGAGCACCAGTTTACCATAGGAGGTCTGGCCAAGCAAATAATTACATCCAAGGAAGAGTCTTCCTTCTTGTCTCAAGGGATTTCTGGCTGCAGAAACACACAGAAGTGCAGGATCCTTCCCTTTTTTTGAGACTAGGGGAGGCTTTTTATGGATAAAGAAACCCAAAAAGACCCTAGTGGCACTGGATCAGATCTGAATTTACACCAGCCCTGTAGACCATGGGCTAGGCTTGCTGCTGACAGCATCACACTAGAGAGCAGAGAAAACCACAGCCAGACCCTCCTGCATGACCTAATTTATTAAAAAATGACAAAATATGCTTTGACTCTTTGCTAGAGGGGGAGAGCAAGGCTTACATATCACCCAGGTCTCTCTGCTCATGGTGGGGTGGGATTCAGCTCTCCAAACTCCAGCTGTTCTGTTGCCCATTGCCCAGACCTGCTCCAAGCTGTCTCTGAAGCAGCAATCTGGGGGTACCAAAGAAAGGGTGAGACTGCATATGCACCCCATGGTCACAGCTCCCCTGCCTGAAGACCTCATGACCTAGGAAAGACCATATGGCACAGGTTTATGTATTAGTAAATGCATAGCTAAATTCTGAAATTTATCCCAAGGGGTTTGCATATCTGCTCTGGTAGTAGCACAGGGTAAATGAGAGATGGGAAATAGAGTGGTCCAGCTTTTTCAGGCCAGGGATGGAATGGTTTTGGTTCATTACCCTGTGCTGCCCCAGCAGCTTCCCTTGATGCTTTACTCTCTTTCAGCTCCTTACATGCTGCTGGAAGGGTATCACCAAAGCTGTCATCAGAGCCAGGGTCTTGCAACCTCCATGATACCCCCTGTCAGCTCTTTACACCTTTCCCCATGTCTAGGGTCTCTCTGGACTTCAGTCACTTGCAGCTCCACACCTCCAAAGGAACGTCTGACCCTGGGAAGTAACCAGAGACCACCTCCCTGTGTTGGAAAGCTGCCTTCTGTAACCTTGGCTGCCCTGCAGGGGAGCTGAGGTCACCCAGCATGTTCCTGTTTGACAGGAGAGCTCTCCTCATTCTCACTCAATGCAAAGGGACTTCACCGCTGAATTTCTGAAGCTGTAACAAGCCTGGACCTAGTCCCCAGCTGCTTCTCATGGCCATCAGCAAGTCCTGGATTGAGAGCATAAATGCACTTGTTCTGCCTTCCTGAGTGCAAAGAAACTGCCTCAACAAAGAGGATGAAATATTTCTCATGGCTTTCTGTAAATGAAAGGAGAAAAAGCAGGGCAGACAGCAGTTCCTTGAACCACTCCACCTGGCAATTTGTAGCCTACAAGAGTATTGCTGGGACAAGGTTTTCTGCCATGGGTGAACCCACTGCTTTATCATCTCTGACCACATGTCCTTTTCTGCTCTTCCAGCTCCTGGTTTTGTAATCAGTGAATGGGCCTGTGAAGGGTGAGCAAGAACAGTCCCCAGAGCCTCTTGCTTTGCTCTCCATCATACCCCCAAAACCCAAGTCCCCCCCTGGATTTTCGTTTTGCCAGCAGCAGCAGGATACAAGGGACCACAACCACTAATGTCAAATATCAGGAGTTGTGTTACTGGGGTTTCCTTGGACCTCATTTTCAATAAGGCAGGGATCTGGGCATTATGGAGCTGTCTTCCACCAAGCTGATGTCCACCATAAAGAAAATGGCTCTTTTTGGCTCTTCCAAAGCCCCTTTCTGCACTTGAAATGGAGATCAAGAAAACATCCCACTTGCTGTCACATTGTCTCAAATCACTGCTCTTTTTCTTTTTGCTTTGAACGACCAGGATCAGCTCTTTTCTTATGTTTTATACATGGTCAGCAAGAGGCAATCTTTTTCATAATAGGGCAGGAGCACATCCAATTAAACTGGCAAACAATATTACATTTTCCTATTACTTTGCAGAGAACATCCTTCCTGGTAAAGAGAAGCCCAGAGGTTATAGAAATTTTAAGGATTTCTTTTTCAAACTCTTCCATGGCTGAATCTGTGATCTCAATTTGAATTAGCTGGTACCTGCTGTTTGGGCTGTTTGTTGTTAGATGTCACTAGCAATGGTGACGCCAGAAAGGCTGTAACATAATAGACTCAAAAGGATCTGAGGTCAAGGGCAATAAAGTTTAAAATATAATCTGTTCTTGCTTGGTGATATTTTAGCACATATATATTCTGAAAAGAGAATTTGGAAGAATAATGCTTTCAAATGCAATCTGAAGAAAGTCACAGGGAAAAAGGGCAATATATTTTGTAATGAATTCGTTTAAGCAACTCAGGTGATATTGTTGATTTGCTGCTCCCTGGATTGTAATTTATTAGAAATTGCTTCTGATGTTTACAGGATGCATAAAGAGTAGTTCAATGTAAATAAGGTTCTGCTGTATGTTTAAGTGTCCCTTCTGGTGAATTAAATAACGTTGTGAAAAGACTTCTTGCATATATTTATTCCACTTCCTACTTCAATGTCATCTTGGCTCAGTTAACTGAGGAGAAAACCCAGATTGCATGTATCTTCCCATTCTTGATGGACCCTCACTCCAATATGGTCTGAAACCCCCAAATCGTGCTGTGTGCTCTGCTGCCCTACTCACCCCCTTAACTTGATTACCCTGGGGACCCCGCTCTGCTTTTTTTCTAGGCTGAGATGCCACAGTGTGAGCAGAAACGGTCCCTCCCCTCCCTTGGCTGCTGCACCAGCGCAAAAGTGCTGAGCCCAGCACATGAAAAGCTGCTGCCAAATGGGGAGAAGAGGGACTGTGGCATGTAGCCACTGCAAGATAGAGCACACAATATTATTCAAGAGTCACCTTTTCAGTGGAGTGATTTGCTTCGTATGAGGCTTGCTTTCAACATAGAAATAAATCTGAAAATCTATATACAACCTTCTCCAATTGATCAGACAAATCTTGCATGGCCAATGCTAATCAGAAGGAGTTGTAATGCATAGATTCCTTAAAGCATCTTAAAATTAATGGCAGGATCTATCCCAGAGCTGTATTTTTTTTTCAAAGTGCTTAAAGGGGGTCATGCAGGCATAATTCAGCTGGATCGAACAGTCTAATCTGAGATTTGCATGATTGGTAATGCTTACTTCTTGGGTAATCAATTCTTGCATTGCGAGATGGAGCTCTGAAATGCACAGCCTTGATGTGAAGTACATTAATTCTTTCTAGCAGGTTTATTCCTCCACCATTTGTTGAGCACGATTTTGCATTACACCTCTCACAGACAAACCCAACAAAGCAGGTTTGTTTATTTAACCGATTTACAGCCAAACTTTAAATACCAGCACTTGCTGTCACGATTAACCATGCTCTCCTGTTAATGCAGAAGCACCTTGTAAGCCCCCAGCGAGCTTTCAGAGCATGGCATCCTACATTTTCTCCCAGCAACAGTGCTAACTTCCTCAAGTAAGCTCTTGGTCTGGTCTGCTGTATTCAGCGGTCACCCTCATCTCAGTACCAAGGCTCAGCACAAGCTCTACATCCCTTATGGTGTTCAAAACAGATTTTTGAACTTGTTTTCCAGTATCACTACAATAGTTCAGAAAACACTTTAGCAAACATGAAATCCCAGCTTCTTCAGGGCAATGTGTGTTTAACTGACCCTGAATGATTTGGGTTTGTACAGGAAGCCGAACTTGTAGGGTCTGCTCTCCCATGCTGCAACCACATTATGCTTACTGCCTAGCCCAGGTATAAATCCATGAAGGTGTTTATGCCTCCACTATGGATCCTAGCACATAGGAACAGAAATGTAACTGCATGCCATATAAGCCTCACCCTGGGGATGTAGGAGGCACATTTTCTGCTCCTCTGTGAGACTAGGCTTTGGTGGTCACCCACATAAACAAGTGAATTTTTAAGCATCTCACAGTCCTGGTTATGGTGCTACTTGGTGGTGGTGAGTATCTCAGCACCTCCTGACCTTGAAGTGTCATATCTACAAGGCTTTAAGCTCTGTTTTAGGTCATTTGGAGATCAAAATCTCTTCTCCTTCTGTTTTTTCCATCCTCTGTGGATGAACACTTGTACTGCAAAAGTTTGGCTGTCAGAATTCCGTTGCCAGTGCTGGTTCCTGAAGCAGAAGAGACTCTTTTTCTTCCTTCTGTATCTAGGCAAAGAGATGTTTATGACACAAGCTGAGTTAGAATTAGACTTATTCATATTTTAATTTTTCTGAGCAGAAGCATAATGTTCCTTAGGCTTGATCTTGCAAAACACTGGTTGCTTTGGCCCTGATCCATGATCAGAAATCATGCATGGTGACTTGTAGCATGTCTGTGGGACGTTATGTCTGTCTGCATATAAATTCTGGAAAACATATGATGTGTTGCTAACATGAAACAGTCTGTTCTAGTACTGATGCTGGGTCAAAACAGCAGGAATTGTGTCCAACCAAGAAAGGACCATGTCCATATACAGCACCCTGCTTGCGGAAGTAAGAATGCCAAAGTCTTTCTCTCAAGAAAGAGGAAAGATGGAGTTTGCCACTGTTGATGCTAATGAGCTTACACAACCTCGTTCATCTGAAATAATGTTCTTCTGTGACTTTGCAAATGATTTGTACTAGCACAGAAAGGAAAAGAGGTGCCATTTGGAAGGGATGGGGAGTTGTATTTGTACTTTTTTCTCTCCTCATCTTCTGTGGGAAACACTTCTTCTGATAATGGACCCATGTTTAATGGCAAGAAGTATCATCCTTTTGCAGTCCAAGTGCTCATAGGACCTCTTAGATTTGGCTTTTCTGGATTCTCTTGTGGGACAGGAGAGAAGAAAGCAGAGAGGAGATTAGAGAGGGAAGGAGCTCATTAGTGGACAGAGTGCTCCTGCTCTCTCCTTTCTTGTAAATCATGATGAATGCCACAAATAGGAGAAGAAAATGATAAATAAGCTCTGGCAGAGCTGTTAATACCTTGGAGTTGGGCTAGGATCCTGCCATCCCACAGCTGAGCTGTGGTACTGTGGAGCATGGACCTGCAAATGAAGACTCCCCCTCTATGCTGTGCTGGTTCAGCAGGCAGCACAGTTTAATATTTATAACATGTTTTGACCAGGAATATATTTAGCCTGTTTTTAAGATGCATGGCTCTGCATGGAGGGACACCTCACATTTCTGAGCCCTAGGGAAAGCTCCTGGTCCGTGAAGGAAGCTGGGAGAGCTTTATAGCTGGTGTTCATCCTTGATGGAAAAGGTTTACAGCCTTGCCTTGGTTTTCCAGCAGCTGGGAGGACAACCAGAGCTGTGAGTGGGCTATGACATGATTCAAGGGTGGGAGAGAACACAGCAGTGGGTTATGGATACAGGATGCCTAGATGCATGGGCTCTGCCAGGGTGGGATCAGATGCAATTGAATCGGATGTCTTCATCTATGTTTGCTTCGGTTTACATTACCTTGGAAAATGCTTTTGCTGTTGCTTTAGGAAGAAACTCTCCTGGAAGCAGTTCCCAACCATGGGTCAATTTATTTACATGAAGAAAGATTCAGACAATGAGAAAACATCATTATGAGCACAAATAATCATCAAATCAAGTGTTTAAAGCAGCAGATCATTTTCCGGCAGGCAAATCAGTTAAAATTCAGGTTCTAACAAGAGACCAGAAGGAAAATCTCTAGCAAGAGGAGCTGAAACCTGTCTTGTTTGGATTATGTTAATAGAAGTTCTACTATTTTCAGTATCATTAATCTGAAAAAGTGCACAAGGTCAGCAGAAATTAGTCAGCATAGGAGGAAAATTTTGTGAGCATTTTAGGTGTTATTTCTGTGTTGGAAATCAGTCGTTAGCTGGAAAACAAACCGGGAAGTTAAAGCAGTTGATGTTTCATCTCTGTTGCACACAGAGCTGGGAGAAATCAGTGGCTTTTTGGAAGGGAATTTGCATGGGACATGACAGCAGTTCCTTTCACATGAATCCTAACTTCTCCACATACAGATATGTATTATTTAAAAGTGAAATTTTGGGGTTCTGAGAGTTGTTCATAATTAAGTATGTGTAAGAGAAGTGCCTGGTAACAAGAAAGGTTTGTTTCATGTCTCCGAACAAGCCTCCCCTAGATGAGATTTGTGCCTACAAAGGTCTTTACAAGTGCCTGTGCATTATTTGAAATGTGAATAAAATATTCCCAACTGCTCAGACAATGAATGGGAAGGTAACAGCAGTCTATGAGGTGCCTAAATTCAGTGCTAAACTAGAAGATGTGGGAACAGGTCTCCTGGTTTTCTGTCTCATGGCCCATTCCACACAGAATGCAGGAAATGGCAAGAGATTTGGAGGTTGCTTTTCAAAGGAGAAGTCACCCCATTTTCACCTTCATGTAACCTGCTTAGCAGCTGATGTGACTGAACTGAAACCAGGCCCCCTCCAATTCTGGTGAAAACTGATGCAATGGGAATGTGTCTAACCCAAAACACAGTAATAGGTCAGGATGGGGTTTGAGATCAGAGATCCTGATTTGTATTTTTACTTCTTTATTTCCCATCCCAATAAAAAATGTAAAGCAAACTTAAAATGACTGTGTAATACCAAATTCTCTCCTCTCCTGCAGAGGTCTCTAAGGACAAACCCCATGAGAGGCTCTGTTGAGCGAGGGCTAAAGAGGAGCCAGGAGATTTAGGCTTTGTCTCGGAAATGGTATTTCAATGCATCACCCTGAATGAACTGCTGCCAGAGCTGCCAGCCAGTCAGCGATTTCCTCAGCAAACCTCAGAAACAGGTGAAACACCGGGCAGTGCTTGGAGCATCCTTCAACTGAACTTTTAGAACAGCATTCCCTGTAATAGGATTAAGTGGCAACAACCAATAGGGGAGAAGGCTTGAAGAGATTTCGTGAGGCATTCGACAGGAAGGATTAGTGGGAGATACAACAAAAACGGATGCCAGGAGAGTGCACTTAGTGCTAAGGGCAAGTGGTGCCACGTGCGGTGCACGCGTGGGGTTAGTTAACCTCTGCACCTCTGCTCCAGGACAGCCTGGACTCACCTTCTCCATCCACAAGAAAAGTTTCTGAGACGTCTCACCATCACTTGGACACCAGCTTGTGCCATACACTGGTACCGACATGGTCCAGGGCTACTGGGGGTGGCGGCTGCTAGGAGCATGGACAGCTGTATGCACCAAAAAGAGACTATTTAAGGCCACTTCTCCTTTGCAGTCTGGTAGCCATGGAGTGATTGTTGTTTCAACTACTCTTAGCTTTCTCACCTCAGAATGCTCTGACAAATGTGACAGCAAATTCATGCAGCAAAAAAAAAGAGTTATCTGAGTGAGGCCCCAGATTCATTCTTTTGCTTCCCTTTTGATTTCTGAAAAATTATTCTGCTAATGTATCTGTTACCCACATGACACTCTTAATGAACTGTGTGAAAATGTATTTTCCCCAGCCAGTGGAATAATCTGAAGACCTGTGAATTTACATTCTCCTGTGGCTATGTTTTAGCCATGGATATTGAAGTGAAGTAAGAATTGTAAGTGTGCCCTACCTGCTGCATCGTCTGTGCTTTAATATCACAGTCTTTGTGAATTCACTAATTCAAGCTGGGTGAGATCTGAGCTGTTGACGGTCTGCACCATCATACCTCAAAAGACTTTTCAGCATACGAACATGAGGACATGCCATATAACTTCAGGCATTATTAAATACTGTTTGTTTCCTGTAGAAGATGGAGATTTGTGCTCCTGGAAACAACATAGGAAGAGTCAAGGTTCTACCAAACTTAAGGGCTTCTTGGAGTTTCCTGGCTTTGTAATTTGATATATGGTTTCCAATAAGCAGAAATCCTGCTATTTTAAACTTAAAGAACAGCTCAGCTGGCCATTCTTTCCACTAACCATCTCAGAACCATCTGATCCTTTCAAACTATTTCCCTTTGTTGATCTAAATGCATGCTTCCTATATTTGTCCACCAGACTGGGACCTTACTGATGACAAGACTGTCATGGTGATCAAAACAGCGAAGAAACACTTTGAAATGTCCTTGTTTATAGCAACAACAGCAACTATAGTATGCACCAAATTGCTTTACATTAGCAAATTTTATAAAAGCAAGTAGTAATAGGCCAAGGGGGAATGGCTTTAAACTGACAGAGGGGAGGTTTAGGTTAGCTATTAGGAAGACGTGCTTCCCTGTGAGGGTGGTGAGGCACTGGCACAGGTTGCCTAGAGAAGTGTTACTGCATGCCCCATAAGCAAACAGCTCCAATTGATGCAGCTTCTTGTTTTACCATGAGACTGAGTTTTATCCAGAGAGGTAGCAAATAGCCCGGGAGTAATGGGTTGACCACTCTAGTGAAACTTTGCCAGATTGAGAGCATCACATTGCTGCTGACACGTGGATGGTTGCACATGGCTGCTCTGAGATACTTAATGATCCTGTTAAGGCTGGCTATAGCATAATCTTCTTGGCAGCTCTTGGCCAGGGACATGAGATGTCATACAACCCTTCAAACTCAAGGAGCTGCATCTACAAGTTGGTTGAATGTGGATGCAGCTGGCAAGCTCTTGTGGCATGCTGCAGGTTATTTTGGGAGGCAGAGTCATGGAAAAATGCTGAGAACTCTTGATTTGATCACTGCTGCTGTCCCTTGTTGGCCTTGCAGAGTTCTGCTTTGCATCTACAAGTGCTAACCCGTACTTCAGAAGCACAATGTTTTTCACTGTGTCTGTCTTGCTTAAAACCCCACAGAGGTGGCTTATACTTTTCCATACTAGGTACAGGCTCCTCATCCACATCTTAGAGGCTTGATAACTCTTATCCTACAGATTTATTTGTGTAGCCACCCAACATCAGACCTCTTCCACTACTACTAAAGAGGTGCAATGCAGGTCATGTGGCTAGGAGCCTCCCCTGAATTCAGTTTCATATACTAATACATTATTCCCCCTCCCAAATAATCCTGAAGCAACCTGGAACTGCACAATGATACAATCTAAGAGGACCTCTCAGTGGTAGAGGAGGTGACCTGGATAATGTAGCACAGCTGCTCCATATCACAGATGCTCTGCATATTGGCTTTTTGACTGCCCTTTTCTGAGTTCATGCCTAAACCCAGAAGACAACTGTCAGAGTCATGCCATATCCATATTATCAGGGTCTCCAAAACCAGGTGGACACATACCAACTGCTTTTTGGGATTGGTACTTGTCCTGCTGTGCTGAGCAAGACCTTGTTCTGTTGATGTAAGACCTACTGATATAGAAGTCAGGTTTGAGTTTTCCATCTGCAGCTGGTAGGTACTGTTCTTGATTCCCTGCCCTGAACCCCATGGCTGGGTTTTCTTTCTGTCTTTCTGACTCAAAGATCTCTTAAATGTGCTTTTCATGTCATTGCAGCCTCTACAGATGGTTATACTTCAGACACGTCCCCAAATATCAATATAGCAAAAAAGAAGACAGGAACTGAGAAGGAGCACATCTCTTAATGATGTAAAAACCTTTTTAAAGAACTGGAGTTGGATATTTTTTAGTATAGAGTGACTCCTTTGGGACCTACCCTTGGTATAAACTTGTGCTGATATACTCTAATATCTAAAATAAATCTGAAGTTGAGGTTATCCTTTTGAGTTCAATCTTATGAAACACTGAGTACCATCCCACCTGGAACAATCATGTTTCTTTATCCCACCTCTGGGTGCAACTGAAGATCTTACTGACCTGTTCTATAAGGCTGAACATTATGTTCCTATCTTCATAATGCTTCTGTTGTGAATGTTGGATGTGGCTCTGACACTTGACTTTTCTCTCATGAGAAACACGGGCTACAAAGATCTTCCAGAACAGCCTCTTCTTATAAATAAATACATTTTCAACAAAATTCCCTTGAAATGTGGCAAGTAAAGTACTTTCACCTGTTCACTGAAGTGCGTATCATAATATCTGTACCAACATTAGTGTATAACTTATATAAAATACAAACCTCACAACATAATCAAGGGTTTTCTCAGTGCCTTCTGTAACAGTTAAATGAGCCTTAGTACACTTCAAGTGGGAAAGCCTAATTGACCTAAATGTTAATGCTCATGCTTCTTCACAAAGATAACCTTTTGAGTTCAGTGCTGCTTGACTCCACTCTTCCATTGCCCAGAGGCTCGTATGGGTATGGGACTTCTGTCTCCATCACCCAATGCCTTGGGCAGTTACAAATTGGATGCAAGACCTGAACATTGTGTCCTTGGGCACCAGCGTTCATCTCACAATAGGCTCTGTCAGAAATAGTAAATTTGATAAATGTTGGAGCCCAGTGGTAGTCAGCATCTTACCCTGGCATGGTTTGACCTGGGGCAAGTAGCTAAGGGACTCTGAGCAACCTGATCTAGTTGATGTCCCTGTTCATGGCAGAGGTTTAGACTTTAAAGGTCCCTTCCAACCCAGTCATTCTATGATTTGGTGATTCTATGAAATAATCCCTAGATCCAGATTAGCACAGGTTAGGGATTGTTCTTAGTGTTTTGCCTGGGTGCAACCACCCTGGTTAGGGGTACAAGGAGTTGGCAGCACAGATGTGGCCACATTACTCCAGCCATCCTTGGGGCGGAGGACAGACCCAAGTGCTGTTTATTTTACCAGGACAGATACAACCCTGAAGTTACCATTCCATTTGCTGGTATCCAGCCTGTTATTAAAGTAGCCATCTTCCTCTGCTAATGTGCATTTGTTTTGTCATAGGTTTCATCTGTATTTTCTAAAGCTGTGCTCTAAGAAAGTTGTAATTGGAATCTTGAAATTTAATTTAGCAGTTGCCTGGTTGTCGGGCAGTTTTTCTGCCGATTGTTGGCCAGACATAATCATATTCCATCAGAGGCAGAATAAGCCAGTATGTCCTGAATTACTAAGTGCAGCACAAGTTTATCGGCTGCTGGGTATCCTTAGGGTTGGGTTTGGTTTGGTTTTGTTCTTCTTTTCCATGACACGTGCACATATTCATTTTTGTGACTCTTGTCTATGGGCCTCAGTGTGTTGAGTTGTGATGATACATGGGAAAACAAAGAGAAATGGTGAAAAAAATACCACAAAATTGAAAGGCCAAGCAGTGGTTAAGTTCAGATAAAATAACAGCCTCAGCCTATGGTTGTCATATTGCTAATAATATATATTCTGCCAAGACTAGGAGAGGGAAAGAGGAGAATTTTTGAGAGGATGGATAGGAGCTGATGTTAGAAATGACTCTGCAGCAGAACATTTAATGTCTGTTTATGGGGGTAATCTTCAATTTGCTTGTACTTCTGAGATAAAATCACCTCCAGTCAATGTGGCAGCCCTGGTCAAAGGGGTCATGGTCACCTCCTCTCTTTATGCTGGCTTGTCCATAGCCAGACTCCCTGCTTGGGAGGATCAGCTCAGGGCATTGGTGAATACACATCTGTCTGCACACATTTCTGTTGAAATAGCTATAGAAACCCCAAGCAGCCATACAGCAAACTTACCTGGGCTAAAGAGTGTTTTTCAAGCCTACATTCAAACTTGAAGCACAGGGAAAGCCCATGTATTTGGGCTTCTCCTGCTTTTATCATGTAGCTGTGAGTCAAAATAGACCCCCCCCCAAAAAAAAAAACCAACCAAACAAAAAAGAACCACCACAGAACCAGATATGTTCAATGTAAATACCTTTAAGAAAAAGTAATCTAAAATTAAAAGTGAATTCATGATGATCCCTATTATAGCTTAAATTTATTAATAACCACTGAAATCACAAAGTACCAACAGCATCATTTAAGCAGTGACTATTTGTGAGCTGCTGCTAGGGAGCCCGACCTAGGCTTGGGGGAAGGGTTGGTTCAGGTTTTGACAAAAAGTACTATTCTGTGGGTGCAAATAGCATATTTTCTCTGGTCGCTGATGCCAGCACTATAGCACCACGTGAACATGTTCCCAGCTGGAGGGCTGCTGTGAATTTTGTGGAAGATGCCCAGATCCTTTGGAGAAACTCAGCTGCAGTCCCCTGGCAGCTACCTGCTCCTGCCAGTGGGTCCTCAGTTGACATTATTTCCTGGCTTCACCTCTGATTGCTTCTCTGTCCTCTTTTGCTCCCTGTTGGAAGCCCTTTCCCCCTGGCAGATTGATGATGTTATAGGGGGTGTCCCCAGTGGCTCTCCTGCCATCTGTCCCCCTCCCACTAGCACAACCCAGAGGCATCACCACTTTGCAGTGGGTTTCCTGAGTGCTTCCAGGGGTCAGGTTTTCCCTCTAATGACTGCTGTATGGAGCAAACTTCTCTCTTGGTGGGATGCAAGCACCTGAAAACTGTGCCCAACCACAGGACGAAGCATCCTGCCTAGTTAAGACACAGAGGATACAGGGAGGCTTCCCCTTTTCTGTAGGGTCTGCTCCAATCTGCTATAAAAATAACTTATTCCAAGATGATCTGGTCCCAGGAGGGAGCAGAAGACCAAATCCTGGTTCCTCTTCTGGCCTCATCTTTTATCCATCCCTCTGGCTTTTCTATCCCTTGGCTGCTGCTAATCAGCATTCCTTGCAAAGAGCAGCTGCTAATTTGCCAGCAGTAGTGAGTGTGTGCGGAGTGTGGGGAGGTGGTTGGGGTGACGAAATGACATCTTCCCAGCAGCTCCTGCCCAGGCTCCTGCCGCCAGCATCACCAAAACACCCCTTTTCCCAAGCTCAAAGCCTCTGTGGCAAAACCACTTTCAAGCTGGTGTCCCGAATCCCACTGATGAAAGAAAGGCTGTTTCATAGCACTTGCATTTTAGGTAGAAAAAAAAATGCATTTGTGTATGTGTATATGTGTTTGCGTGTGCGTGCACGTGTGTGTATATAAATACATATATATATTTTCCCCTCTGAAACAACTTGCTTCCCTTTGGGAATAAAGGGGATCTTTAAAAATGCAAAAATTCCTTCCAGACAGTTTGTCATGTCTTACTAGAAACAGCCGACCCTATTAGCAATTTAAATGATGTCTCCTATTAGCATAATTTTTAATGAAGCAGAGCACGTGTTTCACATTTGTGTTTCTGATGCAGTGGGGAGGAGGCACTTGGACACTCAATGAATGTAGTAGGAATTGGCTTTGGGAAGACCAGGAGTAATGATGCAACCCTTCGACAGTGACTCAAGCTGATGCACGAAATTCAGTCTTGGGTGTGCGTGCGTGTGTGTGTTAATGGTCCCCTGCTAAGGCAGATGATGAGGTCCACGTGGCCATTGTAATGGACTGGTCTATAGACAACACCTCCTGTTTCAGTGTGACACCATGTAGATGCTTATATCTGCACACACTTGACATGAACACATAATTTCTGAGTCCTGGCTGGGATCTTATTTCAGATAGTCCTCTGCAAGTGGGTTTTTGCATTACAACAATTTTCTCCAAACTCTATCTATAGTTTGGTGGAAATCCTTTACTGACAAAAAGGGCCATGGGAATAACCCCCTACCGCTGTTGGTCAGCCTGCCAGATTTTGATGCAGGTGGAGTGAATGGAGAGGCAGATGGGGGTTGTGCATGTGTGGTTTTGCTCCTCGAGCAGCAGGTGTGAGATGCAGTGTGGGTATCCTGAAGGTCTGTGAATTATTTCTGCTGGTGAATAGACAAGCAAAGTCATCTCTATTGTGTGGCCAGCTTCACCAGTGAAAACACAAACAGGGTCCACTGGAATGTTTTTGGGATTCAGAACAGATTGTAAATTGCCCACTGTTCGATGTGAACAGAAAACCTCTGGTTTTCATTTATATCTTTTTTTTTTTGTTTGTTTTCTCCCAGAATCTGGGAATAGCAGGGTTTTTCTTCCCTGCTGTTATTCATAGTCTTTGGTAGATTTTAAACATGATCCAGAAACTTTCTCAGGCCACTGCCCTACAAGCCAGGCTATGATTGCCACCACAAGTCCTCTCTACCCACTTGGGAGTCCAAAAGGGACCAGCAAACCCAGAATCACCGATGCAATAAATGCTAAATAAAATTACTTGCCACCCCAGATCTGTTAGTATTTCAAATTCTTATTTGCTTTACAGTACCCTCATGGCAATGTGCAGGGAAGGAATGCCAATGGGTTTTCAACTCCATCAAACATCAGATAAAGCAGAGCTCTTTTGTGGTTTTTGCTAAAAACTGACATGATTTCTCAAAGATGAAATAGTAGCTGAAATGTGCCCATATTTGCTCTGTTTTCCCCCTGGTTTTCCCCCCTCTCCCTGCTTGCAGCACTGATCCACTGCACTACACCAGGGCCTCGCACACGAGCCATTTGCGACATTAGAAGGGAAATTGTGTGTGGGTGTGAAGTCTTGTGTGCACACATGTTCCACATTTTGTTTGCTTAAAAGCCCGTGTAAAGCTTTTTTGTTGTTTTTCTTAATGGGAAAATCCTCCTGGGAGCTGAAGTTACACAGGCAATAACACACAACATGAACCAGTAACCGATCCCCAATGGGAAGGACAGAAATGCTGCTGTGCTGGGCCACCCTTTGGGAAAGCAGAAGGTCACTTGGACCAACCTCTTCCCCATGCCAGCCTCCCCGTCTCGTGCACGAATGGTCTGCCATGATACGGAAACATCCTCATTAGGATAATAGGCAGATTTCCAGGATCCACTTCTGATTCCCTCGTCCTGGAACAGTCCCAAATATCACAGATGTTTTGACGGCTCTCCCAGAGGGCGGCAGCAGCTCGTCCTCCACTTGCGGCACATTGAGCCCTGGCATGCTGTGAGCAGCAGGCTGCTGATGCCCTGTTCTGTGCTGGGGACAGCGGCCACTCCAGTGCTCCAATGCCTTCACCCCCACAGAATGAGGTCTTTTTAGGACATCCTGCAAGCAAGTGTTGCTTTTTGAGAAGGACCTTGCTTTTAAGAAAGACATAGAGGAGATAACGGCAGATGCACACCCATGCTTCCTTTCCACAAAGCACTGAATTGCAGTAAGGACAGTTTGAGCATTAGGGCAAAAACCAGGGAATAAACCGTCAGCATCAAAGTGGTTTTTAGCATCAGGGTGACTGTCGTAAGTCTACCCTAGTGCCAAGCAAACACTACCCTGATTTTCATGCTGGGTACCATCCTGACAGATAGAGGACAGGACGGTGGGTTGAGAGAGATGAAACCGTATCTGGATTTATTTGGTAACCTCAGGAAATTATTTCCCTTCCACCTTCCCTCCTACCCTTCCCACCTGCCTCAGAAGAGGCTGTGAAGCTTACTTCACTCAGGATTGCAAAGTGCTTGGGAAAGTTCAAGTGAAAGACAGCATGGAGCTGTTATTGTTGCTGATGTTTTATTTTTCTCTGCCAGTCAATTAAGGGGGAAAACCTGACAATCAAAATTGTTTATTGCACTATATAACAGCCTCTTGTAGGGTATGTCTTCCTTAGGAAGGAAACAAGAGCCGCCTGTTTATGAGAAGACTGGAAATATCAGACAATAAGAGAGAAGTGTCTCTGCACGTTGCCGACCTGGCCCATCTCCCACCTGCTGTCCTCATTTGTATCTGCCCGAAGCGATTGTGAAATGGGCTCAAAGTGCTGTTCTGGCAGGGTAGCATTGCTGGCTGGCACAGGACCGAAGTCAGTGCAACGAGTCAGGCCCCGAATCAGAAACCATGGGGCTTGTCTGTGCTTGTGAGTGAGCTAAGGTGGGAGTAGGTGGGCTCTGAAGGGCTTTAACTCCCAGCCTGGAAACCTGGTGAGGGAGAAAGGCAGCTTGCATCGCTGCATGATATGAGACATGCACAGGCGGCATGGGTGCAGATATTGTTCATCCTTTTGTTTTCCATCCGTTGGAAACAAGCTAAAAAAATCTGGGGCTGCTCAGCTTTGCTGCACTCAGTTGATGTGTCCTGCTCAATGAGATGCCTGTGGATTTTGTGGCATGGCAACAAATTCAAAGCTCAAGATTCAAATAACAGATAACTGTTATTTGAATAACTGGCAGATAGCTAGCAGAATAGCCATCCTTAGTGCTGCCTGCCTCATACCCTTGCTGTGCCTTTATTCAAAGCCTTTCACAAATATTAACCAAATAAAGTACATTGAAGATCCCTGTGAATTAAGTTAGGGAGATCAAGATTGCATCTCTAATGCTGTTCAGAAAGCTCCCAGGCCACTGCTGGTTTTCCCTACAGGATCACCCATCCCTGAGGCAGTCACTGAAGTAACCCCGCTGGAATTCCTGGGGAGATATCATACTTGGTCTTCAGGTTGCCCTCTGAGCTATGCTCTTGTAGCTCCTGGACCTCAACCTAGTCCTCCATTTATTGAGTGAGCAAGTGATTGAGAAGGTGCTGTCATGGACACAGACATAAAGATTCATTGCTACTGTGGGGATAAAATATAGCTCTTTCCCTACCTTCTCCACATAGCTTCCACATGGGTAAGAAATCCCATGGTCATTCATGGGGAGGTATCCACGAAGAGCCACAAGAGAGGACCCACATCTTCATGATGAAGAACATCAAGATGCTGCCTCAGGTCATCAACCTAAATTAAAGTATCATATTGAAATTCCAGGAGAGACCTTAGTTATTCAAGTTAGAGTTTGGCCAGAGCATTGGGGTTAATTCTGTTAATCAAAATATGTGAGCTAGCACCATAAATGATCACAAATAGTTCCAAGCCAGGCTCAATAACTCCTTTGGAAGATGTTGCTATCAGCAGCAGAGACCTACTCAGGACTATTCAAGTGCAGAAGGGGAAAGCTATCTACAACTTTCAGTGTCAGCCAGAGGCTACAGATGCCAACATTGTGCAGCTAGTACTTGTAAGGCTGTCTCACTCAATATAGCCCAATGAAATGTCTGAACTACCTCTTCCTCCTCAGCAGGCTAGTTGTCCTGAAAGGATGTATCTCTGGCCAACATAGCGATCTCCATACGTACACACAGAGGCTAAGGAATTTAGAAAGCACATTCTGCCCAAAAGGGATCTTTAAACTGAAACACATCTTTGGTATTCATCGTGCTACCTCTGTAATGGTACTGCTTAATGACTATGCTGGTACAAATAAATAACAGCAATTAGCCAACAGCTGACAGTGGGAAGGATTCTTTCTTCATTGGAGGTTGAAGCAGTTGCCATTGAAACCAATGATAAGAGTCTTCCTTTTCCCCCCAAGAGACCAACTCAAGTCATTCATGAGGATTTGATTTATATGTCCCATCACTGATGGAAAGGCTTGAAGTCCAGGGAGCTGAGAGGGAAAATGTTGAATTGTCTCCTCTGTGAGTGATCCCCATGAGAACATGGGTTCAGCCTTCATTAATAGACCGGTCTGTGGCAGACACACATCTGCTTTGTGTCATCTTTGAGTCCTACAAACACCGCACAAACAGCTTGCTGTTTGTGCAAGGTGAGATGGCATGGTCCCACATACCCCAGTAAGCCACTGGGAGCACTCCTCATGGTCAACATCCTCTTCTGCCACAAACTCCCAAAAGACAAGGATGATGTGCTTGGAAATGGCAGAAAAGTGGCTGTGGTGGTGGCGTTCACACTTTCCAGATCTGAGTTTAGCTCAGGAACACAACATTCTTGAAGACCTCAACATCAGAGAGGGATATTCTACACCTCCTGCACCTTCTGGTCCTTCTGTATCTAGGCTTCTGCTGACTCTCCCACAAGGGCTGCCACAGAGCAGTGCCATGACTTTATTTTTATAGAAGCTGGGTGGATTTATTATCCCTGTTAGACTTCCTGTCTTCCCCCATCACTTGAACAAAGCTTTGGGGAGATAAGTGTTTTGAGAGCTGGAGTGAATTGAATTTATTTTATTGTCCTCATTTTATCTGCTGGGTGGAGGTCAAGAGGAAATATGCCATTTTATTTTGGATTTTAATTTAGGAATATCTGAGTTATCTGATTGAAACTGATAATGCTAAATATTTCAGGGAAAGGTACGTCTAATGTTCAATATTTCAGGGAAAGGTGAGGATGAATTTCCCTGCTTGTTAGTAAAGTTTTTGTGAGCCTCTTAATCAGAATTGATCTTACAGCTGAACGATTCCTTAGGTGGGGGCTTTAACTAGCACTAGCAGTGCAAGAATTTATTTGTCCTACTGTTAAGATCCCCTGGTTGCTTTATACTTTCTCCCAGCAGTTGCTTGCTCCTGCTGTACTATGCTGTCATCTGGAACACAAAGTGATAGTAATTGGCCTTTTAATAATATCACAATGTCCAGCCTGATCAAGTGCCAGGACTGATTTGGGCTTTATTACCATGCAATCTTCCAGAAAATTAATTGCTATCTCTGCTGGTGATAACCCAGACTCTTAAAGATGAATATCTCCTCCTGGTTTAAATGGTAAACTTACTGGAAGAAGGGTTGCCTTTTGCTTTTCTTGCTTAAACAAGATTTAACTTGTACTAAGGAAGAATAGTGTTAATGAAAGTTAAACTTCTGTGGCTGAACCTGGGTTTGTTTCCTTTCTCCCTCCCTCCCTTCCTCCCTATCCTCCCTCCCTTTCTCCCTATCCTCCCTCCCTCCCTTCCTTCCATCCCCTTCCTTCCTTCCTTCCTTCCTTCCTTCCTTCCTTCCTTCCTTCCCTCCTTCCCTCCTTCCCTCTTTCCTTTCCTCCTTCCCTCCCTCCCTCATTCCTTCCTTCTCTCCCTCCCTCCCTCCCTCCCTTCCTTTCCCTCCCTTACCTCCATTCCTTCCCTCCTTCCCTCTTTCCTTTCCTCCTTCCCTCCCTCCCTCGTTCCTTCCTTCCCTCCCTCCCTCCCTTCCTTTCCCTCCCTTACCTCCCTTCCTTCCCTCCTTCCCTCTTTCCTTTCCTCCTTCCCTCCCTCCCTCATTCCTTCCTTTCCTCCCTCCCCCTCTCCCTCCCTCCTTCCTTTCCTCTTTCCCTCCCTCCCCCTCTCCCTCCCTCCCCTGTCCTTCCTTTCCTTCTTCCTTCCTTTCCTTCCTCTCCTGCCTTTCTGTCTTCCTTCCTTCTACCACTTTTTGGCCAACACTAATCCTGTGAGGTTTCAGAGGAGTTCCCACCCAGCAGGTAGTTCTTGTATGTAGGTTTTGCACCGGGCAGTTTGTTAAATGCATATGAAATGCCTTTTCAAATGTGCTACAGAGTAAGTGTTTTTTTTCCTGCTCATTTGTTGCTTAGGCTAATGTTGTGAAACAGCAGAATAGGCCATTTGCAATTGTAATGCTGAGCAGTCAAGCACAAGCATGTTAGCATCTAGAGCTGCCCTCAGATTGGCAGCTGGCACTTTAGGTATAGCCCTTAAAGCTTATTAAATTGATCGATCTTTGGAGTTTTAAATCTTTCCTACAGTGTCATATTTATGGGCACTCATGCCTACCAGTTGCTTTGCTGAAATTAATTGGCATGTCTTTGTGGGATCTTAAACTTTGAGGTAAGCTATATGAGATAGTGCCATCTTCACAAAGTCTTCTGAAAGGGCCTTTGTAATAAATAAACAAACTGATTTTGTTACACATTTACACTGTTGACCTCTCTTGTACAGACACCAAAAGAGGCTCAGGACATTTCCATTGACTGTGCATCTGGAAATTTGAACCTTCAAGCCAAAGCTTCAGATTCAAAGCCAAGTTGATGGGAATCAAAATTTCATTGAGAAATCCTGCCTGAACAAAATGAGAGAAAAAAGATGGTGAAGAAGTAATTTCTTCTCAGATAAGTGCCCACAACACCACGCTGCTGGAAGAAAGGTGCTGTGCCAATAATCCATTTTCTGCAAGGCTTTCCTAACTTTAAACGAATCCCAGTTGGAGATCCACTCAAACCCCACAGCTTTGTGGAATATGGTGTGTTGGTGTCTCTCCTCAGATGATGCAGGTATGCACTGGCTTACAGCTAGCAAGGAACCTTCATGATGGTGGTGCTCCAGGACACGTATTGTCCCATTTCTTGCCATAAGAAGACCACAGGTCTTAAAGTTTGACATGCATTTATTTTTCTTGCTGATGCAATATAATAATGTCCTTAAAAGGACCTCCTGGTATTCTCTGGACTTTCAACTCTTATATTTTGGGAGTTCTTTAACCTTCTTAAGAACCACAGTTACATACTGTCTCCTTCCTCAGCAAAGGGAAGTTATTTCTCTTTGTTTTTTCTTGTTCTACTCTGCTGTAGCCCAGGAAAAGGAAATTTGTTGGGCTCTTACAAGGTTTACAAGGGGTTGCCCTGGCACTGTGGTTTCCATAAGTGATGAGAGGATTCAGCAGCCCCATCTGAAGCTCCTGTGCTGTTCATGGAGGGGACAGTATTTGGATTTATTGTCCTGTGCAAACTGCTTGGCAGGAGCACTCCTTCTCCCCCACAAGGATGATGGAAGGCACATCATCTTCCTCTCTGCATAGCTGCTTGTGAAGACATGAAATGAATGTGACTCTACGGAAGTAGGCTGCAGATCTTGACTGTCTAACACTCCCCAGTTTCCCAAACCATGCTGCTAACACAACACAACCATAGGCTGCTCCAGACCCAAAGTTTGTGACAAAAAGACGATTTTGTTCCTCTGCATCAGCCAAGGTAGCCTGAGGTGTGAAAGATAAAGGTCTCTAGCAGTTCATAACTGCGAATGCTCTGGCCCTGAAATCATCATGGAAGACGTTTTATTTTCTGTTTATTCATCCTGACTTGAAGTGAATCAACTTCTGAGCTCACACCATATGACAGTGGCAGTGGCGCATGTGTTTTCTGTGCCAGGAGAGAGTATCCAGGCAACTAGACCAGATATCAAAATCTTGTCAGGTTTTTCCCACCCTGTATTTTGTCTGGCTTACGGCCCTTATTACCTCTGAGTTTAGGACTTGTTGATCTCTAATGAATTCAATTTCACAGCTGCCTTTGGCAGACAGAGCAATGTTTCCATTCTGCAGACAGAGATCAGAGACATGGAGAGCCATGTAGGAAACCTGGCAGAAGTAGAGATTGAAGTGGGATGTCCTAGGTGGTCAGCTAGTAACAGAGATCCTTGTTTAAAGGTGGAAACAGTTCTGAGTGTGAGGAGTTCAAGCTACAAAAGGAAAAGCTAACAACAAGGTGTTGTGCTACTGGACTGTGGGAGAATTAGTGCTGGAAGGTTCCTTAGGACATCTCTGGTCCAACCTTCTCCTCAAAGCAGGGTCAGCCCTGGGTTTAGACCAGAATGTTCATCCAGTTGGGTGTCAAGAACATGGAAGGATGGAGACTGCATTTTTGTAACCCTCTCCACTGTTCATGCCCTTTGCCCACACTCTGAAGCATTTCTACATCCTTCTGCCAAGTACCAGCCCAGTAAGTCCCTGAAAGTATAACTTGGAAGAGGGACCAAATTCATCAGATGGAGGCTAATGATTTTACTGATGAAAACAAGAAGTTCTAGTCCTGGTAACAAAATATGGGACCCTGTGTATGATTTAGAAGTAGGATTTACTCTACCAGATACAGGCACGCAATTTGCATCTAAATTGTGCTCTTGTTCTGAAACACACATACACTTGTTACCTGCCCAGGGCAGAGAGGCAAGTACTCTAAAGACCTCCATAAGAAGATACTTAGGCGATGCATAGCTTCTCTGGGCACCCATCCCTGGGCAGGAAAACCAGATCAATTTACCTGTCACTGTAATTCCTCCCCTCTGAGTGAGAAGAAAAAGCCGAAGCTGTGGCATTAACTTTTCATGCTTATCCTTTTTGTTCCTGCTTTTTGTTCAGCACTTCATTGTCAAAAGGAGAAATTGAGGAAGACAGGCATCATTTCTTGTATGACCAAACAGCCAGAATGAAAATGGAGTACCTGACTTCTTTTTCCCTAGTTGTTAGGAATGTGGAAGTCAGCCACGGACATTGTCATGATGGAATGGTGGCTGGATACTAAACTAAATTAGACTTTATATAAGTGTGGAATTTTGAGATCTGAGAATCATTTGTTACGTTGCAAAGAATCATCTCTCATTCTGGTCATATTAGGGAAAGAATGCATTTTCTTCTATTTTCAGTTAGAAAAATGCTGTTGATGACCCAACAATCTCAAAATTATTCCCTTGGGTGGGGCAGAAATCAGGAAAATCATGTGCATTTTTAATTCCTTGTCATTTTAGTTTAATGTCTTCAGGTTTTATTTCTCTCACAATTCTTCTCAAATATGATTATTCCAAAGCCTACGTCCTAATTAAAAAGCACAGTGCCCTTAAAGAAGAGATGGTATGCATGAATGTCCTAAATAGAGAAAAAGAAAGAAATAAAGGGCCTGTTAAATTTTCTACATAATGTCCCTGAATGAGGAAGCTTCCCCCTCTTCCTTTTTGACCTATGGATATCATTAATATGGACTGTTCCAGCACAATGAACTGGAAAGAATGGTAATATTTTTAATTTCCTCTCTTTGGCAGAAATAGATGCTTTACCACAGTAATGCCTGCCTGGGTAATACACTGACTTCTGGCTGACATGAAACGGGACTTTATCTTGGATTTTGTGGTTATGTCAGAATAGGGTCTGATTACTTCAGGAAACAATATGCATGCCACAGATTCTAATAAACCTTCAGAGGCAACTCACTGAGGCTCTTCCCAGGTGACCTGGAGCAAAACCAGCTCACAATTCCTGTAGGCAGCATGGCCACCCCTGGTAATAAAGCCAGGCACTCGGCTGACAAATCCACAGTAGTCCCTGTTTGTTAGCATAAATATGATTTTGTGGTAAATTCTAGGTGTAATTCAGCTTTCATGTGCTGGATCATGGGCCCAACTTCACCCACTTTTGCCATTGTTATTCCCAAGAATAGTTTACATAATAATTGAAAGTGATACAAACTAGTTACAAATCAGTTCTTAGAACAGCTTTCACTGACTAGCAAACCTGCAACCAGGCACAAGCAAAGGTGAGAAGCAAAATGGACTCAGAAGTTTGCAGGGGAACTTGTTCATTCCCTTAGTGAGGCTTTCAGCCTTTCATTTTACTGCTTAAAATTGTTTTGCTAATAATCTTACTAAAGAAACACAGGAACAACTAAATCAGTAATCATCTCTTTTCTGTCTCCCAAAGAGTTTGCTACTCTGTGGGCTATGTGGTCCCATCTGATTCATGTGCTGTTTGTTGCGGGACTGAAAGGAGCTGCTCTATCTCCTATCTATGCACTTTGTCCTTTCAAAGTAGAGGAAAAAGCCAGCTTGGATTTTAACTTACATGCAGAAAGTCACACTGTAAGTACACTTTGCAGTTTTCCAGCCCCCAATGGGCACAGTATGTTTGATCTTTCTTTGTTATATTTAAAAAAAAAAAAAAGACGATTCATCCAAGGAATTATTGAAGGTGAAAAACCCCTTTTACTGCTCCAGAAGGTTTTGGTGGAGGAGAAAAAAAAAAGAATGAGTAAACAAGCTGCTTCCCTGCAAGTCAGGATGGGGGACTTGTGGCATGGTCCTGAAGAAGGAGTTGCCCATCCTCATGTCTAGGCTGGACATGACGCTCCTGTGATGCTCCTGTGCAAAGGCACTGATGTGCCAAGGACAGCAATGCATGGGGGTAAAACCCAGACCCTTAATCAAAGCCACCCCAAATAGGCAGGACAAATTGCAAACATGATCCAGGGCAGGAGCTTGGGCTGACAATGGCTTTGATGTGTCATGTGTGCTTTCTGCTGCTGCAGGAGTAAGGACAAAGGGAAGGGCAGAAGAAAGCTGCATTTAGTGGGGTTTTTTGGTACCAAAGGGAAAGTACAATGATGGGACAGCAGAAGAGCATGAACTTGTGAAAGGCTGTTCTGGAGCAATGCAGATTGCTCCCCAGGAAGAGGATTGGAAGAAATAGGCTTTATTTGAAGGAGGAAGGGAGGAAGGTTTAGGCTAAATATTAGGAAAGCTGTTCTCCCCTGAAAGTTGAAAAAGACCTTTTCCAAGAAGGTCTTGAAAAAAAGAAAAATAAAGCATCGGTATGGCTGTGACCTCTTCAACAAGACCTCTTCATTTGGCTTGAATGGGGAACTTCATAGATCTAACCTGACGCACATCATATTTCATACAGATCCTACCTGTAGGCTATTGTTCTCCCATGTTTTGTGTTGGTGCATGGCCTAGGGAAGGTCTCTGAGAGTTTTTGCTGAGTTGAAGGAATGAGTCAAATGTCTGCTGGGACTGCACTGAGCCTATTTCTTTCCACCTTGGTGCAAGTGGAGGCTGAGCGCTGGCCAGGAGAGCCTTTGGAAGTGCATCCATCTCTGGCTCCCAGCCCTCAGAGCAGCACCGAGCATTTCTCTTTGCTGCCCATCTGAGGCACAAAGCTCAGGAGATCTAACATGAACACACAGGAGGGGGCACGGCGGAGAGTATAAATGATCAAAGGGCAGAGCAGGCTGATGTGCATAAAGACGCTGTGATACAGCAGAAGAGATCCCCTCTAGCCCTCACTGATGCTAATGCATATATTTACCTCCTGATTGACTTCATAATTAATTGACTACGCGGGGTAGATCCTTCTCGCACCTCCCTTGTTCTAAATAGGGCTGCAGAAGGCTGCAGAGTAACATGGGTGTAAAACTGAGCCATGCAAGGGATGAATGTGGCCTTTTGTCTTAATTTTCTCTGAAAGTACATAAAAGCTATAAGGAACCTGTAAGGATAGAAACGAGGGCAAAAGTGTAATAATTTAAATCCCCAGACTGGGGTAGGAGAAAATCAGCATACAGAAGGGCTCTGGCAGTAGTTAAAAAGAAGAGGGTTTTGTATTTTTGACTCTAAGGTGGATATATTGTAAAAAAATATGGTAGAAAGGTAGGGGAAATTAATACTTCCATCCCAAGCAGAACAAGGAGAAGAAACATTTGTTATGCAAATCTTTTCATTATTGCAAATCCCTAGTGCTGATAAGAGATAAGCGTTGTTCTAGCTTTATTTCAAGTAGCTCCTGCACAGACGTGGGTATGTGATTATATTGCTGCAAAAGAAAGAAACAAACACACACATTTACCCTGTACATTTATTTCTGTTACTGGAACATGAATTCTGGAGCCTGCCTGAAAAGGCATTTGGTCCATTGAGGCTTGTTCATTTTACTGCTTTGTTTTCTGCTAAGGTGACATCTGCTCCTGAATGACCTTAGCATCTTTTCTCTCTGCAGCCTGGCCCGGGTGGCCGGTCCCTTTATGCGCATACATTAATGTTCGGGTGAATCGCAGCTTCATGAGGTCTGTTCTTTATCCTTTTCATTTCCACTAATCCTGGAGCCTGCAGGGAACAAAGGGCTGGATCCTCACGGTGTAAATGGCCAGACTCCACTGTAGGGATTTACATCCGCTACGGCATGACACCGGTTATCTCCAAAACCCATTCCCCACTTCACCATCTCCACCATCAGATTCCTTGTCCTTGTTGATAATTCATTGCTTTCCTCTTCTCTGCTTTTTTTCTGTTTAGGAGGCAGCTGTAAGACTTGCTTGCAGCAGTGGGGGGGACGGTGCAGCGGCAGTTCCCATCCTGGATACCCCCTGCCCTGAATGGACACCTTGCAGCATGAGGGAGGTTGTTGTTGGGTCAAAGGACTGATGAACCCAAATGGCATGGGATGCTGCTTTCCTCTCCATCACTGTGTCAAGGCACTCCATATTTTAGTGGCCCTGCTGCAGGATCTGTCCCTGACTGCTGCTGCCTTCCATGGAAATCAATGAGGTTTGCTCAGCCCAGCATTTAGCTGAGACACAGCTATCTGTCTGCTTAGCTATTAAATTACATTTCCACGTGACAACAGAGCTTCCAAAGTTTGCAATATAATTTCAGTCTTCATATGCAGCTCTTTGAGCCATTTTTCCCCCGTCCCATTGTTTTACTGTTCTCTCCCCATTCAGAGGCTCAGTATTGAAACCAGAAAATTACATTTGTCCTATCTCCCTTTGTCTGGCACCTTTGTTTTTTGCATCCCCACCAAATGAAAACAATTTTATAACTGACTTCTCTGACCTGGCACCAGAATGACATGCCTACAGTTTCTGTTACAGATTCTCCTTGCTGTCCATAATAAGTTACTTAACCATTCCATTATTTCATGCCAGTTCCCGGTAGGTTTTAGCTACACAAGATGTCTTGCTGATGAAATTGGCACTGGCTTTTAAAAAATCCAAATCAATTATATCTCCTGGGCCCTGCTCAAGACTTTTAAAAGAGGTTAGTTAGTCAGGATCTTTGTTTTGCACATCCGGGTGGAAAATGCACAGGCATTTTTTATCCTCCACCTGCATGTTACCAACAGCTCACATTGTTTCTTCAATAAAATTGTTTATCGTTGGGAGAGTCGGGAGCTCACTCAGGGAAGAAATTTGGCTGATATATATGGCAAGACTCCAATGGCTTTAATAAATGCAATGTTGAGCACTTGAACAACAGGATCAGCAATATGGCATGGATGCGATAGCCCTTTTTTCCAATCCTGGTTATAAAGTACCAGATAACACCGTTGTGTCAGAGGGCAACTCCCCTTAGAGGGGAAGAATTATGATCTGGGTGTCAGATCTGGTTTTTTCTCCTATCTTCTCCCTAGCAAGACTTTGCCCTGGAACTGATCCAATTCTTTTTCTATTCAAAGTGATACTGAAATCCAATATTACCTATCCTGGCAAGCTCTCTGGTAAGGAAAAAAATTAATCCCAATGAACTTTTTAAGCACCATTTTCACTAGTTTTCTGAATCTTCTCAAACAAGTCTTGCTCAAACTATTTTCTAAATGAATACTAAAATGTTCCTTTACGGAAAGGGAAAAAGAAAATCGACTCCTCCACTTCTTCGAGGTCATATCGTTATGCAAAAATCCACATGTGCACAACTTCCCACCTTTTTAAAAAATCAAACCTAAATTTGACTTGTTCTAAGTACCTAATGGGAGCTGCAATTTTTTGCTAATTATATAATTACTCCAGATTGTTATGTAGCACTGGCAATTAAACACTTGAAATACTTTTAGCTTGAAGAAAGTAATTACGTAATCCCAGTGAATCTGCTCAAGTGAAGCTGCATTGGTTCCTGCTCCTCTTCCCCTATGACTTCATGTCCGCAGCTGCTCGCAATGAGATGCAACGGTGAATTCCTGAGCTGCTGCTGCAAACGGCAGAACGCGGCCAACCTTGGCACATCACATTATAGCACCTGAAGGGCAAGACAGGCATGATATAAGGGGTTAACATGAAAGGAAGACCTTATTTATATGAACAGAATGATATGAATGTGTGTGTGCATATATGTAATATTCTAGTTTTAGAAGCCATTTTCTTTATAGACACTAGCAAGGCTATGCCCAAGACAGCATCCCAGCTTCGCAGTCCCCAAAAGGACCTCCCTGACACACTGTCCAATGTGGCCCCAGACCTGTGACTTCCCAGTGGATATTTTCATGGGAAATGTTTGCTCATGCCCCAAAAGGAGTGCATTGCATGGCGTGGCATCTCCCATACAACCTCAGTGGTAGCTCAAGCATAGCCCAACTGCTATTCAGCACCTCCTTCTGTGTACCTGCAGCAGGGCCCCACAGTTACATGTCTGAACAACATAGAGGAAAATGCCGTTGTCCCAATAGCTCAGTGTAATGTCCCTTGACACCTAACGATTTAATTCAGGAGACAGTTCTGTCTCTGATGTCTCTGCAGTCTCAGCTGTCTATGCCAAGATACTCCAAAGACGCATTAGTCTTCAATCCTGTACTTTAATTCCTTCCTTCATAATAGCAAGGAAAACTATAAAGGAGTCTGGAATATTTTTTAGGTCTAGTCCCATAGTAGCAGGGACCAGCAAGCAGTTGATGCTGGCCACAACTGTATGTGTATAAGTAAGAACTGTATGAGATTTCAAAGTTGCAGTAACCTCTTGGTTCAGACTTTAAGAAGGTTTTGAAGACAATTACAAGGCTTCTCATAAGGAGAATGGTAAAAATAAGGAATAAGAACAAAACAAGTTAAACAACTGGCTGAATTTTTGACAGCCCTCCAGAAAATAAAAATGCTGGGACTTGATGATGCTTGGTTGAGAAGAATTCATTGCTATCTGCTGATTTCAACAACAAAAACATCCCTACTGTATTGTTTATATGGAAGGTATCATGACTCAAAGACCAGGATTTTTCATGGATGTTGATTCTGTCTCTGTTTATGTCCCATGGCCACAGTGACTCTTCCTTCTTGCCTCATTTTTACCTTTTTTTAATGGGGAATAAAGACTGAGAGTGAAAACCCTAAAACCTCTAATCCTTGGCCAACTTTGGTAAGAAAACTGTATGGACTTGAAGCCTCCCTTTGATAATGATACTTTGCCAGATCCCGTTGTCCCCATGCCGCCATCATGTGAATTTACTGTCTTTCTGCTCTGTGAAGCTAAAACTCAGCCAATCCCCTCCTGGGCCTGGAGACTAGAGCAATGGCCCCATCTTTGGTGGAAATCCCACCCTTGAAGCCTTGATGTGACATTCTCCCATGTGCACTGTAGAGCCCACAAGAAGGTTTTCTGCAGGTAACTGGAGATCTCCATCCCAAGCTCACTGCACTGATGGAAATATTTGGGTTGGCTTGGCTTCATAAGACTGTTTAGTCCTTGGGTTATACATACATATATATATATGTGTGTGTACATTACACACTATACAGTATACAGATCTCTATACCACTGGTCACTTCAGGGCTCCATCTTGCTGGTCCAATGCAAATAAAGCCCTTACTGAAGCATACATGGCTTTTACATGCATGAAAACCAGTGAGTTGAGGTCTCACTTTGCTAGAAAGCATTTCCATCCAAACCCAACTGGTGCAAACTGACCTGGAAAAAATGCCTCTGTCACTGGGATGATCAGAGATGATCTGGTTTGACTTGACAGAAACAGAACCATAAAAAAAATCCAACCTCTTTCATTTTCCTTGTTCCTCCTAAGCTGAGGGCAGTCCTCTGTTTAGTCATTCCTAGGGCTGAAACCAGCATGGAATGCTAAATGGATTAATTAGTACTACATCACTCTAAATTTAGACAGCTTCCTTTCAGAATTAGATTTCTTCAGGTTTATGCCATTATATTTCTTAAATGTATGTTCTCAATCACATTAGCAATTATGAATACATTACATTTATTTTGTTTTTGAAATATTTTACTGTTGTACCTTAAGATATAAAATACACACCATGTCCTACCCAAGCAGAAATGTGAGGTCACTACCCCTCATGATTTTATTCCAAACTCATGATTTTGTTCCAACTCTCATGATTTTCAAGATAATCCTGAGACCCCCTCCCAGAAACCATTCAGTATGTCCTTGTATGAGAAAATCAGTTTTCATTTGGCATGCAAGTTTTTAATTCTTTGAGTTGCAGAGATATTCTTTAAAAAAAGAAGAAAAGGAGCACTGCAAAACCCAGGAGGTGAATAGAAACATTTGCCATTCAAACGAAACCCCTTTTTGCCTCAGATAATCACCTGATTGTGGGGACTCATCTCATGACTTCTCATCATCACAAGTTAACATTGCTGAAAATTACAGAAATTGATACAACAGCCAACCAAACAAAAACTCCCACAGGGAAGGATCCTGGAGCAAGCACGTCATCTTGGAAGCAGTGTTCAGCCATTTCTGTGCCTATGCCATAAGCTTTGCAGTTCTTGTCTTATATTGGAGAGTTTTTTCTCCATTACATGTGCAGACAACTGTGGACAACCAGACTGGATGTGCTCTGTTGCACCAGGGTAAAAGGCATTTCATGTCTGCACTGTAGGCTCTTCGAGAGAATTTGGGAATTTTGTATATTAAATGGGTTTTCTCAGAAGTGTTCAGCATCTGATGAAAATCTGATCAGATTTTCAAACCAGGCAGGGGTATATCAAATTTAAGTTGTGCACACTTGAACATCTGGAGTTGTTGAGCTCTGCTGACAGTTCTGGTCATAATAAGTCTGTTGATATAAATAGGCCATTCTGCAGAAAACCTAGTGATTAAATGAAATAGTGACAGAAACACTGAAAATCTATGAAACTTACAGAAAGTGATAGGTGGCAATATGTTAAAAATAAAAACGAGAGTATTTCACATTCCCTGGTATTATAAAAAGTGCAAAATGAAACAATATCTATTAGTCTGGCACATTGAAAAAGACCAACTGTAGAATACTTACTTGGAGATGTTGCAGGTGCGCAACAAATCAGTTTGTGGTGTCGCAGTAGTGAATGAATTCAAAAGTGATTTCAGGCAGAAGGGAACCTGAATATTTTTGGGGAACGGTATCATTAACAACAGTGACAGAAGCAGCAGTGAAGAATTTACAAGATTTGCAGGCATAGCAAGAAAACTAAACCTGATTCAAACAAAATGCCAAGGCATTTTATAGAAAAGGATGTTTCTGCTTTAGAGAGCTCATTTTTACCAGTTTGTAAATTAATAGTGACCGAGAATCATAAATGCTTCACGATTGGTGACTGCAAAGCTAGGGAATGGAAAGACAACAGCTCTGAAGCCCCTTTAGAGACAACCACCATGACTTCACCAAGGGCAAATGGTGCCTCACTAATCTAGTGGCCTTCCATGATGGAGTGACTGTCAGGACCAGGAAAGAAAGACCTATGGGTATCATCTACCTCGATTTCTGTGAGGCCTTTCATATCATGCTCCCCAACATTCTCACTTCTACCTTACAGCAGGCAGACCCTGTGGCATGTTGCCCCTGTTAAATAGTGCCCTGGGGCAGCCTGAGAGAATCATAGAATCACAGAATACCAATTGGAAGGGACCTCAAGGGTCATTTGGTTCAACCTTTCTTGTCAAACCGTGACCTAGAATAGATGGCCAGTACTGTGTTCAGCTCAGGAGCCCTTAACACAAGAAGGATGTAGAGCTGTAGGACTGGGTCCAGAAGAGGCCACAAAGATGCTCTGAGGGCTGGAGCACCAATGCCATGGAGACAGGCTGAGAGAGCTGGGCTTGTTCAGCCTGGAGAAGGCCCCACAGAGAACTTAGAGTAGCCTTTCAATACTTAAAGGGGCCTTATAAGAAAAATGGAGACAGACTTCTTAATAGGGTTTGTAGCCATTGGGTAAGGGCAACAGTTTTAAACTGCAAGAGGGTACATTCAGACTAGGTATAAAGAATAAATTTCTTATGACAAGGGTGGCGAGGCCCTGGCACAGGTTGCCAAGAGAAGCTGTGGCTGCCCCATCCCTGGCAGTGTTCAAAATTGGGTTGAATGGGGCTTTGAGCAACTTGATGTAGTGGAAAGTGTCCCTAACTGTAGAAGAAGAGTTGGAACTAGGTATCTTTGAAGGTCCCTTATGACCCAAGCCATTCTATGATAATATGTATATCAAGTATCTCACATTTGTACACAAAGTCAAAGTGTACAAAGTCAAAGTGTACACAAAGTGTCTTCTTCCTGCTCTCATTGTACAGCTCAAGCCTTGTTTGCCTGGTTTTCTGCTCTCATAGGTAAAATAGAAAAAAATAATCATTAATGAACAGCCCTGTTTTTCAGTAGATAGGTGACCTGCTTATCAGCCTGGGCTCTTCTGGTTCTGCACAAAACCATACCTTGAATATCATTTCTGTCCCAACAAATCTCAGACTACTACTGTGTGGATCTGCACTCCTCAAAGAACCTACCTTTAACAGGAGGAAGGAATGTACCTGCTGGTCAATAAAACATTGTACAAGGCATGGAGCTGGGGCACAGCAAATGATTTTGGGGTACTCTTGTAAGGCACTTCAGAGATTGGCTGGTGCCACCTGGATATCATGGTACGGCATCACCTTCCAAATTTTGCCCAAGAACAGAGAAGACCAACAAGGTTTACATATTGGGATAGATGCAGAAACCCTTGACCAGCTTTATCTCACCTAATGTAAGGTCTTAACAGCATGCAATAGGTGGGATTATCTCCTCCTATGAGACTCTGCAGAAGTAACTCATACGGAACAGCCAGCAACTTAATAATGTTCGTGAATAGGCAGTCAGTGCCAAAAATGAATGTTGCTTTTTGAGTAAATCCAATGTCCTTGGGCTTCTGCAAAGCATTTAAATTAGCACCATATAACACTCCAATGTCAATGAAATACCCCTTTAATGGATTCAGTACAGGACAATCTCACAAAGCAGTCTGCAGAGGAGAATCACTGTCAAAAGGAGGGATGTTTATGAAAGTTTCACGTAGATCAAAACAAGGTCTGACATCGTTCCACATTTTTATTAGTCACTGAGAAATAAACATAGAAGCACTACTGATGAACGTCCCAGGTATCCCTTAGATTTACTGCAGTCACAATGAGAAAGGGACAGCTGGTTTTATTGCACCCTAATCTAAACTTAAATGCATTAAGAATAAAAAAGGCGAATTGCTCTTGGAAAGCAAAGGCTCTGGAGAGGTGTTAGAGGTTTAATAGATGGTGAGTGAACAGGGGCTGTCATGGCATACACCACTGTGATAAATTGTAAGTGTGATGCTTGGAAGCACAGCTAGGAGAGGTGTAGAGGGATCAGCTTCTCCTAGACCCTCTGCATGCAAGGAACCTGGAAGTATGGGAGAACTGAAGGTTTTCCTTGCTGTGGTTGTATCCCTGCTACATTGCAATGCTCATCTATGAGTGCTAGCAATAATCTTGACCTTCTTTTATCATACCATTTAAAAGGCATACGGCAGATGGTTTGCAAACGTGGGGTCGTGTGAGATTCCCAGGAAATCAGTATTTTTACCTTCTAAACAAAACACAGCTTTTAGTGCAAAGGGTTTTCTCCATGGCATATCCCAAATGCTCTGGTGCCACGTACCCATGTTACAATCTCAGTGCCCACACCCTTCTCCCCTGGGTGCCTGTGTTTGTCTCTTTCCCCTGATATTAAGATGCAGAGACACTCCCAGCTGAACAGGGTGTCAGAAGTGCCTCTCTGAGCTGGTCTTCATTTGCAACGTCTTGTGAAGATGAAGAAAAGAGGTACCCTGCTGCAGATATACAGTGTGGATTTTGGAAGCAGGACTGAACAGGAGAAAGCTACTCATACAATACCCCAGCACCCAGCAATTCAATGTCTTTATTTTCATATCGTCACTCTTATTGGGGTAGAGAGCAGGTTGATGTGAGCCTCCTTTTGTAGGCAGGAAAATGAGGTAGAGAGACATTAAAAGCAAGACTAACAGGATTTGAGTAGATCTCATGGATCTAGTGGTTGCATTAGACGTGCCATTCCTAAATCCTGTTCATCAAAGTCCCAGCCAGGTTGCTATACAACCTAGGAGATAGCTGATGTACAGCCATGTTCAAATTAGTAATATTTGCATTCCCAGGCATGTGAGTGGCCTTTATACCAGCATATTTAACAGTGCCAGGGGATGCTATTAGGCACTGAACCTGTCAGGGCTTACATTTTAAGTTTCTTCCATCAATTCAATTGCAATTCAATCTGTTAGGAAGGTTTTAGCGAGCCAGAAGCAGCACAAAACAAAAACAGAGGACTGTTTTTTCTTCAGTAATTCTAGGAATGGGGCTTTCTGGTACGATGTTGACACCAAAGTTTTATGCCTTTCTTTCTCTGAAGAGTTTGAGCCCCCATCTTTCTGCAAAGCTCTTAGGCTGCAATCCCAGGACAGGATGTAAGTGTGGTGTCTTCCTTCAATGGAAGCTTTCCAGTTTTTCTTAGCATTTAAATATTAATTGCACCTGAGGGAGGAACAGGAAACGCGACCCTTTAGCTTTACTCTGACAGGAGGAGGCTCAGGTTATGACTATAGGGTCAGGCTATAAGGGTGCAAAGGCAGTATTAAATTGTCAGCATGTTCTCTGACATAGTTTTGGTCTGTACTAAGTAACCCTGACCCAAATATTCCCTAGGCATAGCAGGTGTCATTCCCAGTGAATGGCATGGACACGGCCACCTGTGTTTTGGGACAATGAGCTTAGCTGTACTGCTTGGCCTTAGGGCAAAGCACCATTCCCCAGCCTTCACTAAACCTCGTTTAGTTTGTTAGTGTGAATGAAAGTGAGGGATTAATTTATGGAGCAAGGTCTGGGTCACAGGTCTCTCCCAGCAGCTTGATGAACATATGGCACATAAAAGACCCATCTCAACAGCTTCAGCAGGAGGAGGTAAATTCATCCCCTCCCTGAGAAGAGTCTAGAGTAGGGTCAAAGAGAAGGAAATGGGAGGAGAAGCCTGCTCTGGGCAGGAAAAGACTTGCTTGTCCATCCTGCATGCTCTGAATGCTCTGATGGGTGGATGCATTGTGACAATTGCTGATTTTGAACAGAAAGACCCTCTTTTGCATGAAAGCAAAGTCTTTTGTACCTGGAGTAGGTGCAGGACTGTGAAACCTACAAAGGGGAAGTCCCTTATATGTTACATGAATCGTAGAATCATAGAATCATAGAATAGTTAGGGTTGGAAGGTACCTTAAGATCATCTAGTTCCAACCCCCCTGCCATAAGCAGGGACACCTCACACTAAACCATGTCACCCAACGCTTCATCCAACCTGGCCTTGAACACTGCCAGGATATGCAGCAACAAGTGCCTCTATGATGCCATGAACAAGGCTGCAGAGGCTGGTGCTGCCCATCTCAGCTCTACCACATTTGAGGGACATATCTCAGAAGACATTAAGGCTGCCCTTGCTCATGGCTTTATGGTATTGACACAAGCCAAGCTTCCTTTGAAAATTTAGTCCTAATCCTAGAAAATTTAATCCCAGGTCTGTGGTCAGAGGAGACCATGATCTGGCAAGGAAATTAGTTCAGTGCGTAAGTCTCAGCCATATGCTTCAGATCTCTTTTGTGGTAATGGTGTCCATAGAATTATAGACTCATAGAAAGCCAGGTTGGAAGGGACCTCAAGGATCATTTGGTCCAACCTTTCTAGGCAAAGCAGGACCTAGACTAGATGGCCTAGCACCCTGTCCAGCCAAATCCAAACTGTCCAATGTTGGGGAGTCCACCACTTCCCTGGATAAATTATTCCAATGGCTGATTGTTCTCGTGAAAACATCTGATCTTGTGCTCATCACCCCTTGTCTTTTCCATGTGACTCCTTGTAAGAAAGGAGTTTCTGCCTTTGTAGCCACCCTTTAAATACTGGAATGTGGTGACAATGAGTATATAAGGATGTGAATACATGTATATATTTATACATTTAAGCATATTTTTACATGACTGTATGTAAACACATATATAGAAACTCATTTTCATCCCACAAAAATCATTCAAGCTTAAAAATAATTTCACAATAAAGAGTAAATAGGGAACCATGTCTTTTTCAAAATACTTATTATAGCATAATACTTCAGGATGCAGAATTTTGCCATGGCTTCACCAGACTCATACCCACCTTGTGACTAGAGATGGAAATGAAGCCCAGCACTTTGCAGAATGTTAAATGCACTCCCAACACCTTATTTCTTCCAGTCTTGCACTTGCTGTTTTATATCTCGTATTTAGGGCTAGTCTTTCTGGTCAACCTTAGCAGGGGTTGAAACTTTGTTTGCCACTTGAGATTTAATTTTCTGTCTCTTTCTTCTATCAGTAAGTGAATCTTTGATGTTCTCTCTGCCAGTCATTGTGCCTTTCTACAGCTTTATATTTGTCTTGATTGTACTATCTTGTGAACACAACTGCCTTGAAACAGAATAGCATTGATGCACAGACTGTCAGTCAGAGAGAAGTCAGTCTTGTTCTTCTTTTAATCATGTGGGCTTTCCCCTTTCCAATTCTTGGTGACTTTCCTCCTACAGGAAATGAGTAGGATCTTTTGGCTCTATTATAACATTTTACCACATGTGTTCTCTTTTGTTCCTAATTTCTCTTCAAAAGTGACTGCCTGAGTTTCTTTCCCCGTGTTAACACCAGTGAAAAAGATGAATTCTTATTTCTCTTTCAGCAGTTTGTGACAAGACTTGAAACCTGTATTCATTGTGCAGCTAACCATTGTAGTATGTATATTTACTATGTCAGGCACTAATTAATTCTATTTATCCTCTCAATGTCCCTTGCTTTTGCAAGAGAAAGAATACTTTGTGCTTGTCCCCACTTTGTTGATGGAGTACTTGGGCACAGAGAATTGGTACTCACCCAAGAAAGTGCCAGAGTGGCACCACAATACCACCAAACACACGTGGCTCCAGCACCCTCCTTGCAGGTTTCACCTCAAGAAAATCTCCCTCTGGTTCCATGGCACTAACTAGAAAGCCACTCCAAATGAAGGCACACTGTGTTATTCGTAATACTTTACATGGTTGTATGGTTTTAGCAGCTCATCATCTTGTGACTGCCGGTAAGAGCACGTATCAGAGCAATAATCAAGGTAGAATTTGGCTTTTAATTATACCCTATGTGACACATTGAAATCAGCACATCACACAGCAACACCTGAATGCTCAAATGAGAAAACTGGAAACATGTAAGTGAAAGGGATTTGGTAAAACTTTCCTGTTCTGATGGGGTCTGAGAAACTGAGTTTGGTTTCACAGAACTCTTGCTGAAGGCAAATTTGGTCTTTTTGCTCTCTTTTCTTGCCTTTTCTAATTATTTTTTTCCCCCCATAGGACATGCTGGTTTAAAAAAAAGACTGAATGTCAAAATTACTAAAAGCTAACTTTGAAAACCAAGTAATAATTCATTTAAAATCAGCATAAAACCAATGCCTCTCCCTAGTGCTCTCCAGAAACTCCTCAAAAAATGAGGTGTTTCAACAAGTGCAGTTAATTATACAGATATAATGTGGAGCAAGACATTTATAAAATCCCCTAACAGCTCATCAAATGATCAGAGAATCACAGAGCATTTGCAATTAAACATAGAAATATTCTGGATTTCAGGTTGTGAGTTGCACTGTCGGTGGTCATCTTGTAGTGGTGTATAATAAAACAGTTGTAAAAGCAAAGAAGCCCTGTTAGAAGATCAGATGATGAAAAAACACGTTGTGATTCTGGGATAATAGAAATCTGTGCTAATTTTTCACCAGTATCAGGTGAATTAACTAATTCCTTTCTTCTGTGCTTTCCTAAGCTATGAGGCAACTACATATTGTCAAACAATTTCTCATCTTTGAATCAAAGATTAAAGAAAAATAAAAACCCAGTAATTATTTTTATCCACAAGAAATTTGAATCACAGTAAGGGCATAAGTAAGGGAATTTTCAAGGGAATTTTTCCTTTGAAAAACATGTGGCCTAGAAAATAATCATGCCCTTTTCGTTGCTTATTTGGTAGAGGACATATTGTCCATGCTTGGACTATGAGTGTTGTGTTAATGTCAACAGAGGTAAAAAGATTATGAAATTTAGAGAAAAACTTGTTTTGTGAGCTCTGGGAGCTAACACCTTCCTTGTTTCTACAGGTTTGCAAAGAAGTTGAAAAGCTTTCACAATATCCTGTGGAGACATACAATTTGTATTCAGAACAGGCTTCAGAAGTGACAGAAAGATTTTCCATCCGAGATTTCCTCAATTAACCCCAAGACATGAAAATTGGCATTTTTTCTAATATTCTCCAAGGTCTCAGGCTTGTGATGAGCAGAGCTCTGTCTCTCATTAGTGCACCTGTAAGGGCTTTGCAGCAAGCGCATGCACCTCCAGCATCTGAATGGTTTCCAACGCTGTTTCCAAATCAGCAGCTCTGATCTCACAGGAGGGTGAAGATAATGCCCAGGCCTCACCAGAGCCTTATGTTAATCAAGAACATGCAGATTGAAAGTGCCACTGGGTTTTGGTAGCAGTCATCTCCAAAGAGTTTAGGAGTAGGTCTGAGAAAATATTTAATCCCTCAAAACCATGATCAAGTATAACTATCTCTATCATCTATATATATGTTGATATCTAGATATATACATACACACACTACATATGTATTTGCTGGTTTTATTTTAACTCAGATTTATGATTCTATGATTCTATTACAGAGGTATCCTCAGTTGCTTGGTCGTGTAGAGACACTTCCTGAGATGTCCTAAATGGGATCAGAGATGCTGTGAGTGTAGATGATGCAATAAAAGGGGAAAAGATCATGTACACTGGATAAATATAATGTCCAAACTCAATGTTGGGGGTAAATTTTTAGATACGTGTGAACAAATAATTCTTGGAGATGTAGTCGGTGAAAAAGGAACTCCTGGTTTACTAAGATGTTATAAAAGAGACACACTGTATGAGAAGCTTAATGTATTGAGCTTCAGTATAGTCATAGGAACAAGAAAGCCAAAAATATCACCAGTACAATCTTGGAAAATGAGGCAACTTGTTAAAAGGACATTAGTACAAGCTATGACTGGGTGAAATGTTTGCAAGCAGCGGAGATATTGTTTAAAACATCATATTAGAGGCTCAGAGAAAATACATGGAGTGTATCAAGAAAGACTTTAAAAAGACGAGAAGAAAGCTACTGTAATTAAAGATCAGAGCGAAGGAGGCTATTACAAGTAAGTAGACTTCATGTTCAAACAAGATAAAATATAGAGCATATATTCTATTAAAAAGGTAGACTAAAAGATTTGAAGAACAACCTTCTAAGAGCATGAGAAAATTATCAATGCTTTCCCAATGAGGACTGGATTAAGAAGCCTGCTAGGCAGTGTGGAGAACTAGCAGAGGACAGGAGTGTTAAAATGAGTAACTTCAGATGTGCAGGCCAAGTGTATGTGTGGAAGAACACCAAAAGAATGTGAATCTGAACTGTCTGTGCAAGGGAAATTGCTTGTGATAATAACAAAGAACAGATACAGTAAGTGCATGAAGTTGGGAAAGAGTCCACATGGGTTTTGCAGGCTGAAGTCTTACTTCACAAAATTGCTAAAGCACTTCACCAGCACCAACTGGTATGTTAATATCGTTATGTTGTGTCTGTCACCTTTCAAAGACCCTCACCAAAGAGTTAAGAAAAGCAAGCTGCCATGGACAAGACACATGTGTTTTCATCGATTAAGCAAGTATAGAGCTGTGGCAGACAGGGCTGCAAAAAGAGCAGAATCACTGCCCAGTAGGAAATAAAAAACCCCAAAATTCCTTTCCCTCCAAGTGACAAACTGAATGCTAGGAATTGTTAGGAAGTGAAAAAGAATAAAATAAATCCCATTATTTCACATGTGTAAAAGCCCATCTAGGGAACTGCATCCAGTTTCTAAACTCCCCAGTCAGCAAGAAAGATGCTCACAAACTGGGAGTCCACTGGCACCATCAATATGCTTAGGAAAATGAAGCACATGGAATATGAACCAAAGCTGAAGGAATTGGGTTTGTTCAGCATTAAGAAAAGGCTGAGTGGCGCTTTTATTGCCATATTAGTCCAACTTAAAGGAAGGTGTTGAGAAAATGGAGCAAAACTTTTCTTGAAGGTGCACAGCTAAAGGACAAGATTGAAACATGCACAAGCTGTGCACATACACAAACGTACAGAACAAGGGAGGTTCTGCCTAGATGTATAGGAAACAAATCTCCACTGTGAGGGTGGTCAAAAGTTGAGACAGCAACCAGAGAAGCAGTGGAACCACTGTCCTTCCAGATATCCAAAACCTGAGTACGAGGCCCTGAGCAACCTGATCTAAGCTAAGTGTAGGATTTGAGTGGCAACATCCAAATGTTCTTTCCAACCAAAACCACTTGTACATCTAGGCTTTGCATATCTATAGATCATGTTGTTTCTGCACCTTGGAAACTGCATGCTGTTCAGGTCACCTTCTTCCCCCTCAAAAAGGACACTGGGAGGCTGGGAAAGTGTCAGTGAAAGGAGAGTATGGATGACGGAGGTTATGGAACAAGACTAACATGAGAAGAGGCGAATTTGACTGCAATGGACAACTGAGCCTGGAGAAGGGAGGGGTATCTGCTGCAGATTGTCAAGTTCTGTAAGGACATGAGCAGAGAATGATTACAATTTCACAGTACAAGATCAAGCCAGCATGTGAGGAAATGTCTGAGCTGCAGGTTCACCACAAGCTGAGGAGGCTCTGGGGAAGTGCCAGGGTACATTTTCCCTATTCTCAAAGTTTTCTACAAGTGTTTGTGAGTGGCTTGCTTAGAAAGAGAAGACTCCTCAGTGGAGTCAGTGCTGTCCTGCCAAGGCTGGATCCAAGCTCTAGTGAGCCTGGGGGCAATTTGCTGAAGACTTACACACAGAAATACCTTTGCACAGCTTGCCCCAGGCTAGCATTTTGTGTAGACCAATAGGTATATATGGGAAATGGCGAGCTCCATCCTTTCTTTGGGCTCAAATGCTGCTTGCCTGTGTTATCATGTCCTGCCTGCTGACATGTTTCTGCAGGTGAAGTCAGGATTAGTAAAAGGCTGGTGAGGGTGGTGACGCCCTGGCACTGGTTGACCAGAGAAGTTATGGCTGCCCCATCCCTGAAGTGTTTCAGGGTCAGGTTGGAGAGGGCTTGGAACAACCAGGTCTAGTGGAAGGTGCTCCTGCCCATGGTAAGGGATGGAACTAGGTGATCTTTAAGGTCCCTTCCAACCCAAACCATCCTATGATTCTATGGAAAGTGTTCAAGATGGAAGCTCACAGTGGAAAAAGAGAAAAGCTGTTGCCAGGACTCCTATGCCTTATATCTCTGAAACCTTCTCCCTTCCCATCTGCTTTTTAAACTGGCAGAGCACTCTGCAGTGTCTGTGTTTTCATCTGGCAGGTTGTGAAGGGCAGAGGGAGGAGGAGAAATAGTGGGGTTTGCATTGGTTGTTACTGTCTCTGGTGGCAAGCTGTTTTTCTCTCTGAGGAAAGGTGACCATCACAGGCTTTCATGACACCAAATTAGATCTTGGAATGTTTAAAATAATAGGAAAATGCATTTCCCATTGACTTCTTTGGGAGCAGCTTGCACAATTCTGCAAGCAGATGGCATGATGTATATTAAATTATCACTTATGTCGGGGGGCTTATTTTAAGGATGGAAGTGTCATCTCTTGGTATTTGTGCCAGAACTGCTCATCCCCAAACCAGGATATTTTGTATCCTTCCAGCTATCCTGGAAAATAGTTGGAAGGGACATGTCCTTCTCAAAGACAGGTAAAAACTCTAACATCTTGTTCTTCTTTTGCATCTTTTAAAGAAAAGGGAAAGCAATTTTAAAAATCCCCTTTATAAAAGAAGGGTCCAAATTTGCATTAATTGAACTAAAGGCAAATGTCACCCAGACTTCATTGTAAATCTCCACTTGGGTGAAGGTTTGCCTTGAAGAACAGTGACAATATGAATAAGTAGTGCAAACATGACTAGTAAAGACCAAGAAGTCTAAAGCAAATGCTGAGTCATCAACAATATTTATAACCTCCCACACTCAGAATAGAAGATACCAAGGGACTGCAATTACTGAGATATGACAAATGTTGAATTTTTAATGACGCCAGCTGTAGGACACTTCGTCGTCCAAGCACATTGCTGTGGAAAGTCATGACCTTTGTTTAATCCACGTACACTGGTTGTGATTTATGTTCTGCTCAGTTTTGCAGCTCTCCACACTCCATTTTTCCCTGTCCCACTCCTCTCCATAATCTGGTTTTATAGCAGACCCTTTTTCCGTGTTGCTTGAAATCCTCTTACGCTTACTTTGGTGCCTTATACTATACAGTTGTTGAAACACATTCTTCTGTGGAGGATCTGTACTAGAATTCTCTTCACACCACTGTTTCTAAACTAGCCTAGTAATTCTACCCCATCATCACAAAAAACTATATTCACTAAACACTGCCTGCACTGGGTTCATTATGGCTTTGGGACATTCTGCCTCATTTGGAATGTGAGTTCGTTGGGGGCAGAAGGGGTGACAAAGTCCCACTGGTTCCACTGGGATTAAAATATCTAGGTACTGACAGAATTTCAATACCAAATTACCTTTGATGATCTGGACCTGTGCCTTGCTGTACATATCACATAGGAATACACTGCATTGCAATTCCAATAAAGAATGGAATCAAAAGTCGGTATATCCCATGGATGATAAAGAAGATAATTCATTAGGCAGTCAGATATATTTTACATTTGCTGTTAATTTATTTTCTACTGAACAGAATATTACCTGGCATTTAATTTCCCTCACAGATCTAGCTGCTGCCAGGAAATGTCCTGGTATTTTTTTTTTAAGCATTTCACATGTCTCTTAATCCATTTTATTATGATTTCTCCAGTGAAACTCTCTCGAACACACAACCTTTCCATTTACATCAGCACCTGAATGCATTTTGCAATGCAATGATGGGCTGTGCTGCGTATCTATTCCCAGAAGAGCTTTTCATGTTGCAATTCAGTGATCGCCGTTACTGCTGGATGCCAGAGCAAAAATAACGTATCTGTGGTCAAAGAACTAAAAATTTCTCATCGCCTTTTACATTTCATTTTCACGTGCTTTTCTTATGCATGGAGGTGAGGAAACAGCTCACAGTTCATAAAGATCATCTAATTGCCTCGTTTGTAGGAACCGGCTGCTGCAGTGGAGGAAGGAGCCCACGAGAGGGCTCAGGGAAGCAGCCTGCATCCCTGGACCAGCATTCCCAGGAAGAGGCTGGGCAGGGCAAAGCCGGGCCTTGAGGGAAAGAAAGCTCATCTGTTCAATCATATTCACCACGCTCCTTAAAACATCTCATACAGGGCAAGCAAATAAACGAGCAGTCCAAACAACATCAGCTTTTATTACCATGGAGAGCATCATACATGTATTTTTAATCTTTGCCTGTGTATTTTTTACAAACTGTATTAATAACAGGGCACAGTGCTGTATGGTAATATATGATCACACTTATAGCTTATGAAGCTTCCTTTCAGTTTTATAGTACTGGCACAGCAGGCTCTGCTGAGCACCACAGGAGCACATTTATAAAAAGCTTATTACAGCATATAGCACCAGAGTTGTTTTTTTCTTTTTTTTTTTTTAACTGGGAAACCAGCACTGTTAAATATGATCATTTCCTTTAGTAGGGCAGCGTAAACAACTCTGCCATTTGTTTTTATAAAGTCATCAGTGCCACTGCATACAAACCAGCACCAACCGACAAGGAAGCTACTAGACACTGCGCAATGCATTTAAAATCATTGGTAGAGCATGTTTATGTTGCATAATTTTCCACTAAACCCCTCAATTGATTTCACTAGTGTTTTGTTTTCTATTGTGCAGTTTACAGTCACATGAAAATGAAACCAGATAGAAAGCCACAATATTTTGACCAAGTGCATACTTACGCATATAAGCAAAACAGGCTGCCAGCAACATATTAGGCGACATGTAATTCTTTTTCCGCTATCTGATCTATTACAAGGCAGCCTGCTAGGAAAAAAATACCTTTTATATTTACAAAAGTGATGTTTTTATAGATTTTGAAGATACTGTGTGTTATCTGCAAAATTTATTATGGGAGATTGTAAAGGAAATTCAGATATATCTTTGTATTTGCAAGTTAGATCCCGTAAGTACTTCTCCCAGAGCTGTACACTTGCCTTAGAGAAATGTTACAGGGACAGCCTTCATTGTTACCACTTGTATTTCTTCACTAGTGATAGTTTAAATAAAGTCCTTAAAATACTTTAGCCACCTGTATGGATTTACTTCAATGGGCTGGAGACTTTCATTAATTTGGAAGAACTTGAAAAAGGTAAGTATTTCAGCAAATATGAATTTGGGGTTCAGGAAGGAAACAGGCCTTAGTAAGGGAGGGAAAAAATCTTGTGGACTGTGAGATCAGTAAGGAAAATCTGGAGTGGGGAATATAAGATACTACTTATGATGGCGAATGTAAAGGATGTTATAGAACCACAGAATGGTCTGGCTTGGAATGGACCTTAAAGATCATCTAGTTGCAACCTCCTTGCCATGGGCAGGGACACGTTATGTTACGTTATGATACGTAGTCAATTTATTTTGGAATGGGTAGGCATCATGTAATACAAGTAACAATTTTGCAAGGTGGAAATCTGCTGTCATATTGTGCAGTTTCGCCCAGGTAAATAAAGGAAATAATTTCTGACAAATTTCAGTTATCAAAAAATCAAGGTATCTACTCTAAGGGACTTACTAGGGCACCTGGTATGAGTTGAATGAGATAAACCTCTCTGGAGAACAGTCCATCCTCTCTCTCGTCTTTAAAGAGCGGATGAATTATGCTCTGAAGACACCACTCTCCCTTTGTTTGCCATGGAAAATACCTAGATGACCAGCTTGGATGAGTTCCTGTACTTCTAAGTGGGTAGAGTTAGGTGGTACCAGTCCCACCCAAAACTCCTTTTCTGTGCCCTCAACTGTAGTGATTTATTTCTGTTCGTAAAGTCCAGCCTGCAAAAGGAAGAGTTCAAGCTGATAAAAACACAGAAATTCCAAAGTGAATTGTATAGAAAGTATTTATTGAGAAATTTAATTACCGAAGTTACAGTTTTACCAAGAGAAGAGCTGTGTCATGATGGCTTCCAAGTAGTGAAATCTGTGTTAACATTTCAGATTTTAGGCAGGAAATGACGCTAAATTACAATCTCACCTGATGTGTGTAGCAACAACCACCCAAGGTACCCAGTAATTTGCTCTCTCATAAACTGGAACGTGACCTACACAACTTTTTGTACCACAGTGGGAAATCTTAATTTAAAAAAATCCAGGACTGGGCATCAGCTGCTGGTCACTTCTCTTCAGCCAAGGAACTTTTTTGGAGCTGGGAGAAGCCACACCATTGAAGGAGGTATCTGCTGCCTCCTTGGCTACCAGCTGCCTGGCTGTGAAGTGTTTATTTGGTTCTTGCAGGTGTTTGCATCTCTGCAGGACCTAAGCTCAGTGGTGACAGACAGCACCACACAAAGCTGTGTGACAGTGTCCTGGGTTCAGCAATAGCAGTAAATTTTTTGCCTTCTTAGTAGCTGGTGTTTTGACTTAACCCGGGAACAAGGCTGATAAGACCGATGTTTTTGGTTGTTGCTAAGCAATGTTTGCCCTGACCAGNAGTTTTTCTTCTCTTTAGTAGCTGTGTTTTGACTTAACCCGGGAACAAGGCTGATAAGACCGATGTTTTTGGTTGTTGCTAAGCAATGTTTGCCCTGACCAGGGACTTTGTGAGCCTCATGCTCTGCTGGGGAGGAGTGGAGGCCGGGAGCAATGAGGGACAGGACACCTGACCCAAACTGACCAAAGAGGTATTCCATACCATAGCACGTCATGCCCAGGAGGTAACTGGGAGTTACCCGGAAGGGCTAGCTCTCTCAGGGTGGTTGGAAGAGGTGGTCGGTCAACACTCGGTTGGGTTGGGATATTGTGAGTTTTCTGTCGGTGGTTTGGTGAGATGCTGTATTCTTTTCCCTTGTTATTTCCTTTATCATTATTATTACTGGTGGTAGCAGTAGTGATTTGTGTTATACCTTAGTTACTAAACTGTTCTTATCTCAACCCGTGGAAGTTGCATTCTTCTGATTCTCCTCCCCATCCCTCTGGAAGCAGGGGAGGGCAATAAAGGGGGGTTGAGTGAGTGAACGAGCTGCGTGGCTGGGTTTAAACCATGACAGACAGCTAAGGTCTCTGACTTTAGTGCCTGGGTGGGTTACGGCTAAAGGTCTGGATATGTTTTAGGCATCTAGATATGCACGGGACACTTGAACTCTGAAGATGGGCAAGGCTTTTCTGTTTGGTGGTCACTGGAGTGAATGAGCTCTTAAACCAATGATCACTTCTCTGCTGAAATTGCTCTCCTCACACCACTGATGGTAGGACTTTTTTTTCAGCTGCTCCCATATAGGAACTGAAAGCTCTCTGAAATGCTTTACAGTATCAAAGATGTCTGTGTGGAGCTTCCAGATATGACACTGCGAAACCAGTGTCAACCTGGAGGAGCATCTAAAGTGTAGGTGATGTGCCCTACAGCATCAGGAATGGCACCACATGCTTATGTGCAGGCAGAAAACCAAGCCTTGCACTGACCAGCGCTTCAGTGGCTATCATGGGAGCTCAAAGCTGATTCGCAGATGGGCAGACACCTAGACACCCAAATGCAGGTGCCTGCATCACCCTGGCTTGTGTAAACACATGAAAACTAGTTACAAAAACACACCTTGAAGCTTCAATGAAGGAAAGAGAGAACTAGAAGTTAAGCCTGACAGTAACAAACCTTGCAGATAGCTTGCCTGTTGCATTAATTTTTTTCCATTATTGCTATAGTGCAATGAAAAAATAAAGAACCTGTGTGAAGAGGTACTTCCATCCTGCACTTTTGCCTTCTCCCTGGCATATGCTGTAGCCTCTGTTCCATTAAATTGCCCATTGTTTTTGACATCCTCTTTTAATCCCAAATCACTGCATTATTCTGAGGTACAGTGCTGATGGCTCTTCTATGTCAGTTCCATTTTTAGTATAAATTATGGAGCTTGGTCTGTATCTAAATGCTCATCTAGATCCCGAATGCAAGGCAGATGAAGGACTGATTAATCTTCCCACCTCTCTCTAGAAACTGTCTCATGAAGATTGTTTTACTGTATTACTATCTTCACTGTCCTTCTGGGGTAACAGAGACAGCTGCTGATACTGGAATTTGGGTGCCTTGTTTCCAAAGCGAATTGTGGTACTTACAAGTCTCCGATTCCCTTAGACCCTGCACACATCCCTTTTGCTAAAACTGGGCACCAGCAGGTTTGTTCTGATGAAAATAAGTGTTTTTTTTCAGAGATCTCATCATGTGGCCAAGTTACAAAACATGACTGCAATGAGGCAATCATCCTATAGTCAGTGTGTTTGCAGTGATGTAAAGTCAGCATCAGTCTAAAGCTTGATTATTTGCCATTTTTATCAATTACGAAGAAGAACATGGAAAGTGATTTCCAACTGCTAGCAGCTGACCCAAAAACTGCAGGAGAGGTAGTGACAAAGACGGAGGACTGGAGCAAGCCTCTACTAGTGATTTAAATGGTGCCAAGAACTATGCATAGAACACAATTTTCTATGTATTTGCCATAACTGCTTTCTATACATTGACAGTAAATGCCTCAAGAGCCTTTGGGAGGCACAGCAGTGTACCTCTGAGGCTGGAAGGTCTGAGACTTCCCTTGCACAGATCAAAGCAAACCCAAGCAGGAATTGAGAAACCACATTTCATCAGCACTTTGGTCTGACCAGTGCTAGAATGCTGTATTCATTATTCACACCTTCATCAAAGTGAAAAAATGTAAAAAAATCAGGAAGTATGCAATTTGAAAACCTGGGGAGGATACAGAGAAGTGCATTGCTTAGAGAATTAGAAAACATACTGCACTGTGAACTCCCAGAGTCCTGTTTATCTTATCTTGAGGGATGACCACAGTCTAGAGCAGTAAGTCTGGATAACACAAACTGGATAATCTCTTCATCCTAGCAAAGATAAGCTAAGATTTAATGGGTGGGAGCTGAAGCTAACCTAAAAATAAGGTGCATATTTTTAACAGTAATCAAGCACTGAATAATCCACTAAAGCCTGTGGAGGATCATCTTTCACTGCATGTTTTCAGTTAAAAAAACCCCAGAGATTGCTTTTCCAGGAGATGCATGTTGTAGCACAAGCTTGCCCTCACAATAAGGTTATTGCCACAGAGATGGTTACACAGGGCTTTACTGGCATCAGGATACAGCAGATTTTGCTACATGAGAAAAACACACCTATCCTAAGCCACAAAGACTAGCAAATTTATCTCTGAAGGAAAGGATTACGTATAGCAAATATCAGATCCTGCAATAAACTGTGTAGATTTTGAGCAAGTTCCTAGGATTGGATGAGTAGGAATTTGTGTAGAGCCCTTGCTGAAAGGACACAGGTAAGCCCCTATCCTGTTTCTTCTTGCTCTCTCTTAATTCAATCTCTTTCTTGGTACATATAAAGTCTATGTTTAACTGTGAAGCATAGTAGATCATAAATAAAAGATAATCATGTTCTGCTGCTTGCTTAGACAGGTTCCCTACCTACCAGGTTTCCCTACCATGAAAACTTTTAAAAGTTAGAAGGTGATTTTCAGATTCCCATACTCTCTCACCTGTGGATGGAGAGAAGGGGATAGTGCACACCTTCCTGAAAGGCAAATGGGATTTATCTAGTTTTAAAAGTATTCTGTTTCCATGGAGCCAGCCATCACTGAGCACTTGTGAAAACTATCAGGTTTTATTTGTTACGTGGCATGATGACTTATTACCACTTAATACTTTGGATCTGGTTAGGAAGCAGGAACGGAGTGTGTGAACTGCTGTACACAGAAACAAAGGCTGTTGCCTGCAATAATGGCTGTAATCAAAATGCACCAACAGCCCCACTGTCCCTGCACTAACCACTGTTCTGAGTCCCACTACTGATCCTGCTGTGCCCTGCTCTGCTCTTAACCAGCGTCACAATCGATGCAGTTGAATGCAAAGGGTGAGAAAGCAATTTTCCCCATAAGAATTAATGTGCTGGAAAGGACACCTATGATTTAAGAGATACACACAATATACACAGGACAGCACGTACGGCTTGGAGGATCGCTGGGATCATCAGAGGAGACAAGGCTAGTGTTGCATCAGCTGGCATTTCGGAGCACATCAGGGCTCTGAAAGATCTCAGCCACTTCATCTGCGAGTCTGAACAGCTAAACATTCGTCTGTTTTCCTGCCCTTCACCTCTGACTGACCCCGATTCAGGCAAGGAAGATGGCAATGAAATTGTAATGCTTCACAAAGAGGCAGCAAGGATGCTCTCAGTAGAAGATTCAGGCTGGGCATTCAGGCTCACAAAGTAGATACATTAACTCTGAAGGGAAAATTGCACTGCCAGCCATTGTGATGTTAACCAGTGCATGTTTTAGAAGCACATTCTTGGCAGGTACTGGAATGAGTATAGATACTTATGGTGAAACAGAACAAATGGTCAGTATAAAACCTTCTTTAGTGGCTTCTTACAAAGTAAGAGTTGGGAAACATCAGCATGACTATAATGGGACAACTATCATGACAGAACAGTGAATTAGGTAAACACATTTGGAATGAAATTTACATTTTGTTATTTAGCATTTCTGATTCTCACTAACTTGTACTGTCAAAATATCACAGCTCTTTATGCATCTCTATATTCACTCATTCTTTATTTAATGCATTTTCTTCAGGCTCTTGCAAAATTCTGTTTTGAGGTCACCTGAGGTCCTCTCCAGTCCTGGTCTCAATGATTCAAACTATACCAAAATTTAACAAAACTTGAAAAATGGACTGCAATCCTGGGACTACATGTGCTCAAAGACTGTGTAGTTCACCTTTCAAACACAGGAACACTGAACCTGAAAACAGATGAGGCAGCTGGCCTTTCAGGTTCCCATCTGAAGTTTCAAACTTACATGAATTAGGAGCACCTGGGATTCTCAATATTGCTGTAAATATCCAACTCCTTTAGAAAGATGCATTAAATTCTATGCCTCAAGAGTATCATAACCAGCTTGATCATGAGCTGAATGGAACTGCATTTGTCATAGACAATTTTTTGAGTGAATTATCTGGCCTTCCTCTCACAGACCAGGCATTAGTTTGTAATTTCATAACTTCTATTCAGCCACCAATGGAACTTTTTCAAAACTCTCCAGATGAATTTTCCACTGAATTACTACCATGTCCTTCTGTAACTTCTTTGCTTTTTCTTACTCATGCACTGTTTTTTCCCACACTGACACTCTCACTGCAAGATGCTTGTCTAGTTCACAACTCTGTTTCGTACAAATTTCCCTTCTGCCTATTGACCATGACAACATGCACAGAATGAGCATTAGTTGTTTGAAAAATGTATCACAATTCCTCTAGCTTCTACAAGTCCTCCTGTAAGAAATTTGATTATGTTATACATCCAGTCTGCACTGTATTACCCCCAAAGATATGGTGGATATTTCCACAAATACTTACACTCTGTTCATTTTCTGTTTCTATGTTTTTACACTCTGTTCATTTTTTGTTTCTATGTTTTTATTACAAACATGTCTGCAGACACCAGTCTCTGGAGTTGAATACTACTTGGACCATCTTCATACAGAAAGCACTCAGCAAGACTGGCATGATACAGTACACTGGCTAAACATCACATAGGGGAGCACTGCATATATGAAACCCCATAAAAGTGAAAAAAAGATTGTTGTGCAGTAAAACATGTAACTGCACAACCAGTCTGTGTGGCACCTTTTGCTGAATGTGTTTGCACAACCCTTCTCCTCTCAACTGGGCACATGGAGAGCCAGCTGGGGGTGGCGAGGCCATACAGCCATACCCCAAGAGGTCCATGCATACAAAAATTGCTCCTGAGGCACTGCCCATGTAAAAACATACTAAGCCAAACTGCACATGGGGCATCCAGAGCAAGCAGTGTCCTATGCCTTGTATGGGATCTCAAAGCGTGCTTCATGCTTTGCATGGGACTTCCAAGCATAGAGCATGCCTTGCATGGGATCTCCAGAGCAAGAAACATGCCTTGCATGGGGCCTCCAAGCACAGAGCATGCTTTGCACAGGGCCTCCAAGGATGGATCATACCGTGCATGGGACCTCCAAGGATGGCACATGCCTTGCATGGTCTTCCAGAGCAAGGAGCATACCCTGCAGGTGTTTACAGCTCGGAGAGCAAGGCCCGGGTCAAAGCTCTGCAGGACGAGCTCCAAGACAGCACTACTCTTGGGTGGGCACATGCAAGCCACGGCAGCAAACCCTTACGAGGGATGTCAGTGTGACCGAGTGGTGCCTTCACCCCTCGGCGCACGCTGACCTAAGGGCACACCACTCAGGGCACAGGGAGTTGGGCGTCCTCTCCAGAGCCGGGGTGGGTAGCGGGTGCTCCGCCAGGATCCCCTCAAGACACAACAACGGGGATGTGGTGCCCCGTCGAGAGCCCCTAGGCCAAAGGTAGGCGCGGTGTGAGTCCGACGGTGCCCGCCGCCGCTCGGCAGGGGGCAGGCCTCGCACCCCGCCGCGCGGCCCCACCCCGCCCTCCCGCTCCGGCCGGCTCCCGTTCTAGCGGGCGGTGCGAGCCAGGCCGCTCACCCCTCCCCGCCCCGCCGCCAACTCCCCTCAGGGGTGATGCTGGCAGAGCCACGGCGCCTCCTCCGCTCACTCTTCACCTTCACCTGCAGGATGAACGCTTCGGTCTCCCGGCTGCCGCAGCGGGAAGAAGCGCTCCCCGGCAGAAATCAGCGCATGCCGGTGGCAGGTAACGACTGAACACACCCCACTCACCCCTCGCCTCTGGAGTGGGGACGCGATGACCCGCTCCCTCAGGCGACCCCTGCGCGCGTGCGCACACCGCAGCGACTGTGGGGCGGGAGAGTGGGGTGGGGTGGGAGTTGTTCCTGCGGCGCCTGCGCGGGGGCTGGGGCGCATGCCCGGCCGACACTCCGCCGTTGGGCGTGTGTGGGGACGGGGAAATATGGTGGAGGGCGAAGGGGTTGTGTTATGGAGCGGTAGCGAAGGGGGGTGTTCAGGGGGAGCCTGGAGGGTCCCTGCAGAGCGCGGTTGATTCGTCAGTTAGGTGCACAGTGGCGCTTGCTGTGCGCTTCGGCCTTACGAATAGGAATTAATCGATTGCTGGAGCTGCCGACAAGCGCATGCTTGTTCTTCTCTTAGCTGTGTATGAGTTTTCTGTTTAATTTTTACTGTTCTGTTCAGGGTTTTAAACTGATTTCCTTTGTCGTTACTTTTCCTGTTAATAAAGCCTAACCATGGTGTGGATGTTCAAACCCTAACGTTTGCAAAGCGTTTTTAAGTTCCTGGACAATAGTTCTTTCTGTGATTTTTCTAGTAAAACTCCTTTCATTTTGAGTAAATTTGTGTTGTCAGGTAAGCAAAATAGCAGCTGAGAATTAAGCAAGCAATTTCACCTGTCAGGGCTCTGGGAGACTGAAAGCATTGCAAGATTACTGTCAGCACTATCCAATAGGAAGTACAGTGGCATCTGGTGCTCTGACTCATGAGAGCGTTCTCCCATTGTGCAAAGCGTTTATCTGTGTCTTTGCTGCAGGTCTCTAACAAAGTCTGTGAACAAAATACTTAAACACAGAAAGGACATAAGTACTGGTGGAAGAATAAGTGGATGAGCATAGAATCATGGGATAGTTCTCCAGGCTGAATAAACCCAACTTTCTCAGCCTGTCTCCATAGCAGAGGGGTTCCAGCTCTTGGATCATTTTTGTGGCCTCCTCTATACTCACTTTAAAAGCTCCACATCCTTCTTATGTGTGGACCTCCAGTGAACTGCAAAAGTTAAGATGTAAACTACTTTCAGAAAAGAATGGCCATTTAAATTTTAACATTGTGTAACATTTACTCAGTACCAGTTCTTTTGTTTAAGTTGCCCTTAGATTGCAGAATCAGAGGAGTATTGGTTGGAAAGGCACTCCAGTTCAACCTCTGTGCCAATGATGTACTACCTTCTTGTCATAGAGTTTTTCCTTGTGTCCAGCATGAACCTTTTTAAGCACAGTCAGCGGCTTCTGCCCTTTCTGATACTGTCTGATGCTGTTGAGAAGGGTTTGCCTGACATGTCTCTCACTCCTGGTTAAGCTGCTGTTAAGATTGCCCATTGATTTTACCCTTCATCAGCTGAAATGCTCAGCTTCTGCAAGCTCTGTGGGTTTGTGTGCTGCAGTCTGCTGACCAGTTTAACCACTGGCGTTTGGGTCTTCACCGTTGTTACTGTCTTGTGAACTGAGGACCTAAAACTGGACGTGGTATTCCAGGTAAATTCTTTTCAGAATAGTGTAGGGGAAAGGGTTTTTTCCTCACTCTGCTGCCCATGCTCCTTGCAATGCAGCCCAGTAGAAGGTTTGCTTCATTTGTAGCAAGAGCACATTTAGCCTGGCATTCAGCATATTCACAGGGTCTTTCCATCAGGAAAGCAGATCTTGTACTGGTGCAGAAGTTGTGCTTCCCCTTTCTGATCATCATGAAAGTTCTGATCATGTAGACCTGAAATTTTTCAAGGTCTCATTGGACTGAAACTGTTGTTTGGCATGCCTGCTCTCATGCTCTGTTTAGTGTTGCCCTCAAATTTGCTGAGCATGTTTTCTGTCACATCATTCATGTTATTGTTGAAGATATTGAATGGTACTGGCCCCAGCATCAGCCCCTGGGGTAACCTGCTGCACACTAGACAACAAGATATTGATCACTGCCTTTTGAGTCTGGTGGTTCTGCCAATTTTTGATGTGCCTAGTGCCTAGCAGTCTGTTCTTTCAGCCAGTACTTGCTCAGCTTCCAAATGCAAATACTGTAAGAGATGGTGTCAGAAACCCTGCTAAAATCAACATATTACATCCACTGCTTTGCCCTCGTCTGCATAGCCAATTATTTCACTGTGAAAGGCACCTGGCTGTTCGAACTTGGTAAATGTGTTAACTATTCCCACTTCCTTTCTTGTTCTCCATGTGTTTGGAAATAATTTCTAAGAGGATATACTCTTGTGGTCTTTCCTGGGACTGAGCTGAGGCTGAGCATCCTGTAGCTCCTCAATTCTCCTTTTGCCTTCATTAACAATGTCTGTTACTATCACCCGTATCTTGTCATCAGAGATCTCCCCCAATAATTGATTTTTCTATATATCACTATATCTAGTTCTGTCACTGTGTTGTGATGGGCTCACCAGGAAGCTTGCCTTGCCACTCTGGAAAAACTCCATATGGCTCCTTGGATTTGAACACCTTTAGCTTCTTTAAGTGTCTATAACCCTTTTTTGCTCGCATTGTTTGCTGTTTTTCTTTCTGACTGTACCAGTGCATGGAGAAGTTTTGGAGTAGTCTTTGTGAAGACTTAAGGCAAAAGGGATTTTGAGTACTTTGTTCTTTTCTGTACTACTTCTAGGCTGTATTCTGTATTCATTAATATACCTAGATTTCCTCTAAGCTTTCTTTTACTCCTGTAATTCTTTTGTGGAATCATTTCTTGGTGCTGTTTATGTTCCTAGCTAGTTTCTAACTCCAACTTTGGTCTTTTTGTGCCTAAATGTCTAGGCAATGCTTTTATACTTCCTTTGTCCTTTCTTATTGTTTCTTCTTCTTGTATGCTGTCTCCTTGCATTTTAGTCTGTTAAGTAGCTCTGTGTTTTTTGACAAAGTTCGCAGTCTTTCTGCTCGATAGTTTGTTACTTAGCTCTCTTAGAAAGTTTTTGCAAACTTTGAAGAGGACTTTCTCCCTTTGACAGCCTCTAAGGGGCTTCTACATAGCAATTCCCTAAATAAGCCAGAGCCTGAGCTGTGAAAGTCCAGAATGCTTAATCTGCTCTTTACCTTTGCAGCCTTCCTATGGGTCCTGAACTCCATCATCCCTTGGTCACTAGAGCTGTCATCTGCTGCTGCAATGTCACAGGTTCTTCCCTGCTTCTGAATAGCCAGTCAGCAGCCAACCTCTGGCGCTTTTAAGTATGAAATAGTCACTAGTGCAGCTTCCTGACTTGCTTACACAATTTGGTGTTACCCTCCCATCAGATTTCTGGGAACTGAAATCTCCCAGGGTCCAGAGCCTGCAGTCCAGAGACTTCAGCCAGCTGGTTGTGGAAAGCCTCATCCACTTACCTCCTCCACACTATCTCTAGTGTTTTCCCTCTGATTTTGACTCAGAGACTCTCAGCAGAAGTGACTTCAGTTTCACACTTGGAGCTCTGTGCCTTCAGGGGGTTTGTTTCAGTAGAGTGCAGTTCTTGTCACATCATAGGTTTATGGCCACTCTTGGACACTTGAGACTTCTTTGTGAACCAAACTGCCTCAATGTGCAGACACTTGAGGAAAACATTTGCCAGACTTCTCTTTTAAGTGGTTACTAGCACTGATCCTAATCCAGTGACCTTGCGATGTCCATCCTGTTCATCTTCAGTGGTGTTGAGGGCCTCTGTTCCCTAGGTGAGGAGCTGTAGAGCATTTAGCTTGTCTGCAGTATCTTTGAAGATCCTGTTGGTCTCCTCCTGCTGCTCCCTGATGTGATGTAATGGACCGACTTCTTCCTGCAGCTCCTTCCCCTGTGCTGCAGCAACTGGATCTGCTAGAGCACAGCTGTCAAAGGTGAGGCTGCTGCCACTGCTGCAGTCCCTGAAGAGGAGCACCAGGCTCTCTCCACAGCCCGAGACCGCTCTTAGGAGTTCAGTCTGGAGGGAGGGTACTGAAGTACTGCAGGTGTTAGTCATGTCTGGGTCAGGGCACTGCGTCCTGGAAGGTGTTTTCCGCAGCTGAGGATTTTCATATGTGTGGCGCTTCTGGGCTCTCTTTGAGCCTCCTGCACATTGTGTTTATTGTGTTGCACCTACATAGCATCCTGGTTCTTATGCTCCAAGTTCCTGATGCTTTCTGGGTGCGAGATGGGCATAACTGTGTTCTGCTCCTCAGTGGGATACACTGTTTGTTGGGGAACCTCTCATGTTGAGGGTTCTTGATTGCCATTCACAAACCTTACAAGTACAGAGACCGGGTCAGACTGCTCTCTCCTTTGCTGGAGTCCAGAGGAGAAGAAACAAAAGCAGAGAGAAAAACAGTTGAGCGACAACTTCAACTTGAAAGTTGCATTTTAATCTAGTACTGTGAAGAGCTAAAGTGCATTTCTGTTCCTTTGTAACATGCTGACCGTGGGGTTATGTGACACTTGACCTTGTCTGCATAACTTTTTTTTTGTAAGGTTATTGCTGATGGAAGATCTGGTTGCAGTCAGACACTATGCCAATGATTTGAAATGTTCTTAAATGTGCACTTAAACACAGAGCTCTAGTGCAACACTTTAACCCCAAAAGTTCATTATCCCTTGATACACAAATAGGAAGATATCAAGAGGGAACAAGACTGCAGTTGACACTATCACTTGTAAAATCCAGCATCTATTTTTGATACCCAAAACTTAAGGAAGACCTTAAGTAATTCAAGACAATTTAAGGAAAAGAAACAAAAATTAGTAAGCATTTGGAAAACAAGACTTCTGCTGACAATAAAAATTCACTTTGCTTGGTTTACATCTGGTTGAAAACTTCCTTTTCAGAAAACAGGCAAACTGGCAATTTAATTATTATCTATATGTTTCATGAAACCTAGAAAAGACATAGTACCATGCTTTTTGTCTTCATGAAGAAAACTGTACCAAGCTGTGGTGATTGGAAGTTGAAACATAGCAAAGTGATTCAAAATATGCACCTTTTTAATGGTGAGAGTTATGAAAGATTGGAACAATTTATGAAATTTTGGTGAGCATCCTCTGTCAAATGATGATTTCAATCAATATTTTCTTTAAAGAGCATGATCTGATTCAAGCAAGAATTAACTCATAGAAATACTGTGCTCTTTTATATACAGAAGGTCAGGCTAAAGTTCACCATGACCTCTTCCACATTTATAATTATTGCCCTATTAATCCATAAATATACATCTAAGAGGCTTTAATAGGTTTAAACAATTGCGAGACTGTCTACCCATGAACTGTATCTTTATTGCCTTAAAAAAGTCAACCCCCTACAGATGTGTATGTTACAACCTAAGTACTTCTGCTAGGAACAGAGCTGAGATGGGATTTCCTCACATTACTCACTGGGACAAAACATTCCTTTTACATTATTAGGGGTCCTTGACTAGTGTTGCTACCACTATCATAAAATAGTCAATTAAATACTGTAAGCAATACATCCTCACATGGGCATAAAAAGCAACCAATTCCCAGGTTTTGAAATTTGTTGAAGATCAGATAAAGCCAACTTGATTATGAAAAGGGTAAGTGAAGGTTACTAATATTTATGTTGTTTTCATCTCACAGTATTTTTTTAATGCCAATTTAACTGACTTCTACAAACAGAACCCTTTGTAGCACAAACCAGCTATTTCCAGTGACTTCACAGAAATCCATCAACCTTGGTATTTATTTGTCTTGGTATTGTTAAAACAAATAGGTGATCTCTGAGTGAAAGGGTGAAATTCATTTAAGTGCGTATGAACTGGTGGGAGGAAGTAAGGGAGATGGACACATACTCTTCTCTCTGGTGCTCGTTGGGTGGACAAGAAGCAATAGGCACAACTGGGATGTAGGAAATTCCATTTCAACATAACAAGAAAGTTTTTCTTCTCTAGGGTTGTTCGTCTCTGAGGTTGAACAGTACAGCAGACAAGTTGTTACTTCTCCATCCTTGCAGGCAGGCATGACCTGATAGGACATGGTCCTGAGCAACCTGCTCTAGCTGACCTGGCTCTGAGCTGGGGGGTTGGACTGGCTTATCTCTAGAGGCCCCTTCCAGCTTCAGGTGTGCCATGACTCTGCACATCCTCTTAGCTGTAGCTGTGGTGGTAGCAGCAGTGTCCATCTTTTGTAGGGTACTCGGCAGTCACAGAATACCCTCAGGATCTTGACAATCTTCCTCTGTTGGGAGACTGAAATGACGTCCTACACAAATATGTTAAAATAACCAGCTAAAGCTTACCTGGGATGATGGTATTTCTTTAAGTGACTGCAGGAGGCTGGAGGCAGACCCCCAATTTTGCTTTCATTCTGGCCGCGCTACTTTTCTGCTTATGTAACAGTCTGACCCATTGCAGAGGGGAACATGCTTTCTGTCTCACAGGATTCTCCAAGTAGCTAGAATATGCTTGTGGAACGTGTTTCAGTTTTCCCCAGGCTGAGGAGAGGTATGTAATTTTTTTTTCTAGAATTTCTAGAGGATGTATTGAAGTTTTACAACAGGGATCACTTGCTTCTCCTTCAGAGACACCCTTCTTGACATTAAATTTATGCAGAACATAAACAGCTGCTTTATGGGAGCTGCTTTACTGTTCCTGTTCTGTCCCCTGCCTGCTGAGGTAGTACTTGCTTTTCACAGGGTATAGACAGATTGGATTTCACCCTGAAGGACTGCATGAAGAAATGCATAACTTTTATTCTTACATGGAGATAATTTCACATGACATTTTTAAATGAAATTATTTTAGGTATCATAAAACCTGTTAGGACATGTTTATTTGATTTCTAATGTTGCATTTAGTTGGACATCTTTTAGTCTTAATAGTTTCCAAACACAATCAACATTCAGAAGCAGAAATAACCCTTTAAATTGTTTCACTTCTATACTTGTTTTAGTGGAATTTAGCTCTTCATTGTAAACTTTTTTTACCATCCCTAAAACACTGAACAGAAATTACTGGGATTGCACTAGTGGCCTGTGGTCTGATACTTTGTCTCATCACTTGCAGCTTAGAGAAGATGGCTAGACTGGATACACTGCTAGGGTCACATGGAAAGGACTTTAGACCAAGATTTTTAACTATGTGTCTCTGTGGCCTGATGCAAAGGCTTCTGAGTGGAATTTGATCCTTGTGAGCATGTGATCATCCAGTAATTCAAATAATTCAACAGTTAGTGAATCTGTGTTGTCATCAAAGTTTAAATTATGCTGACTTTTAATGATACAACAAAGCGTAGTGAATATTGCCAAGCTGTGATCATTGACTGAAACCACCAATACTTTCTTACCAAGGGTGAATGGTAAAATGGAGAATTGTTGCATAGGACAGCCCAATCCCATGAGAGCTGTGAATCCCTATAGCATGGGAATCTTCATGGGTTTGTGGCCTCTTTGTACTGTGCAGCATTAGGGAAAAAATCTGGTACCTTGTGCTTGTTTTTTGCCTAAATGTATATGCAGTTTTAGGTTGAGAAGTTAAAGAAATTTTCCCTGATATTTTGACAGTTTGCCCAATAGTGCAAGGCACAAAATGTTGCAATAGAATAAAATTGCAAAATAGAAATCATAGAAACACAGAATGGTTTGGGTTGGAAGTGACTTTAAAGCTCATGAAGTTCCAACCACCTACGAGGGACAGAGACACCTTCCACTAGACCAGGTTGGTCCAAGCCCTGTCCAGCCTGGCCTTGAACACTTCCAGGGATGGGACAGCCACAGCTTCTCTGGGCAACCTGTCCCAAGGCCTCACCACCCTCACAGGGAAGAACTTCTTCCTCATAGCTAACCTGAATCTTGCCTGTCAGTTTAAAGTCATTCCCCATTGTCCTATCACTGTATGCTCTTGTAAAAAGTCCTTCTCCAGATTTCTTAGAATCATATGCTAAGATTCAAATAAGAAAGAGTTTAAAGCAGAGTATGTTTCTTTGTGGAAGGACCTCACCCCCAAGTAACTTTATTATCTGAAAGACAACTTCTGAAATTTGTGGTTACAACATCTTTACAGGTAGGTGTAAGATTAATTTGCTTGCTAATCCTGTCTGTAATACCATGGCTTTTTGTCTTTCTCCTTTTTTCTTTTTTTGCACCTTGTCAGGTATTTATATCCAAACATTAAGCAGCTTGTTTTCAAGCCAAGTGTATAACTGTAAATATTGTACTGTCATTGGAAAAACTGGAATTATTTTTTAACCACACATTACATTTACATTTTGGAAGATCTTGCAAGGAGAAGCAAAGGTTAAGTCAATCTAAGTGGATTTTTTTTGTCATTTGCATGTGCTTTTTAGCTCTTGGCAGCTGGAAAACAAAAACAAAAGGGAAGTTAGTATGCACACACAATGCTTGATAGATTAAAAGCATACGGGAATTATGTTAACAGAGCTGTACATCCACCTATCAAAGGGTGCTTCCAAGGTAACACCACCCCAATATAAAACCTTTGCACTTCTTTATCACCTCTAACTACACTGCAATTGAAAGGACTTCATCGTTCATCACCAAGCCCTCTCCAAAAAACCCCAGAAAATCTCTTGTTGGAGTCCCTAGAGTTCCTGGCAGGCTACTTAGCATGCCGCTCACAGTTGAATGTGTGCGCTGGCATGAAGCAGCACTGCACAAAGAAGTACCCCCAGGACCACGGCAGGGAGGGTGCGGAGGATACTCTCCCCGGGATTTCTCCTGGCAACGGTGTGGGTTGCTGGGAAACAGAACTACTGAAATGGGGAGAAACTTTACCCAACTGGCAGTCTCTTGAATGCAAATAAGGCTTGAAGGAGATTCCTCTTGCTGATACTGTAATTTCCCTCTCTGAAATGAAAAACGAATCCAGAGGTTCTATATTCAGAAGATTATGTGTGGATACTGCTCTAAGGAATCATTCAAAGTTGCATAGTAAGAAAAGGATAATTATCTCTAGTAGAAGGTAGTAGTGTGGCATGCTGGAATCGGTAGCTTCTTGTTGCTGGTATTATGAAAAGAGATATAATGTCTGAATTTGTCAAATTTGTGTTGTTAAACCTGTCAAGAGAATTAAACACATGGGTTATATTTACACAGGTTATTTTTTCACTAGGGAATATTTTACATTATTTTGCACGAGTCCTGGGATACATTTGCCTTCTTTGGCTAATTGTGTCCATTTATCCTGCACAGTTAGGTAATGTGATTTTGACTCAGAAAATAAGAAGGTTGAGAGAAACATCTCACTCCCTTTACTTGGCCTCCATGCTACTACTTAAAAGCCTTTTGTGCTTGGATGCTAAAATTTGTGCTGTCAGCTATGTGTTCAGTTGTGCCTGTGTAACTTGAACAAACAAATATTTTTCAATGTGGCATTTGGCTGACTTCATCATAACCACACAAGCACAAAGCATGTGACTTTTATTAGGTACTGTAGTGATAGGACAAGGGGTAATGAGTTCAAGCTTAAGCAGGGGAAGTTTAGATTGGATATAAGGAAGAAGTTGTTTACTGTGGGGGTGGTGAGGCCCTGGAATGGGTTGCCCAAGGAAGCTGTGAATGCGCTATCCCTGGCAGTGTTCAAGGTTGGACGAAGCCTTGGGTGGCATGGTTTAGTGTGAGGTGTCCCTGACCATGGCTGGGGGTTGGAACTAGATGATCTTAAGGGCCTTTCCAACCCTAACTGTTCTATGATTCTGTGATCCTGTGATTCTATGTATGGGGAAGACTAAGTTGATTTTAAATGATACGCTGTTGCATCTATTTATATACAAGTAGATATTGCTGGAATACTGGGTACTGTGTCAGGTTGTGCCCTGGATCATGCATCTGCCTCTGTAACTCGCATTTGGTGAATGTATCTCACAGGTAGAGACATGGGATTGTGTTGCTTATTGCTCCTTCTCTTTCCTCACCAGATGGGAGAGTATGAGAGGAAAAAACCCTTGTTCTGACTTCATATTGTCCCAGGTGCAAAGCTGGCACAGAGCACTGGGAGGCAGTTCATGTGTTTTTGAATTGCTGCTATGACTACAGCAATATACACAGTTACACCTTTATAGAAAAACCAGGCACTTGCATGTTTAATTCATCACATGGTGAATGTCAAAAGACATATAAACTAGGTGAATAGTGCACCCCAGATGTCTCTTTCTTCCACTGCCTGCAAGAAGAGTGTCCAGTGACCAATTGACTTGTATTTCAGTTCTGTAACTGTTTATGTTGGTTTAATCAACATGCCTGTCTCAGTCTTCTTTTGATTACCACTGAAGTGATCAGGCAGTTGCCTAAAACAGCAAAACCAGGATTCAGCAGCATCTTTAGGTCATTCAGAAGCCTCAGGAAGTACAATATCAAAACTCCTCATACTTCAGTTTATTTAAATGAAGGTAAGTGCAGCATAGACCTTACATGAGGTTACCATAAGGCAGATTTAAGGTTGTTTGAATGCTTCAGCTGTTAATCTCTGTGTTTTAGTCCTTTAGTGTTTCTTTGATGTGTAGTATTTACTTTGTACTTTTTTTGGCTTAAAAGGTTCTGTGGCTCAATAAATGTCTTCTTGTCAAATCTATACCTTCAAATTACAGCAGAGACATTGCCTTCAGTTCAATTCTATGTAATTTTTATTAAACTTACTTTTACTTTGTGACCATTGAATTATTTAGCTTATAATTTGTGGTGTGATAAGCATCACTTTATTCACATGCTATTATTTTATTTATTATGTGTAGAACTTTAGTGGAATGGATACATTTGTATAATGCTCTTATTTTGTTACTTGAACATTTTTAAGATACATATGAAGATTGCATTTCAGTTTCTAGTACAGTTAAAATAATACACGTAAGTTTGTCTCTAAATTGGAGAGACATCAGTTTAATAGATGGACCACTTGGTGGATAAAGAACTGGTTGGATGGCCGCACGCAAACAGTTGTGGTCAATGGCTCAGTGTCCAGCTGGAGGCCAGTGATGAGTGGTGTGCCTCTGGGATCGGTGTTGGGACCAGTCTTGTTTAACATCTTTGTTGCTGACATGGACAGTGGGATTGAGGGCGCCCTCAGCAAGTTTGCTGATGACACCAAGCTGTGTGGGTCGGTGGATCTACTGTAGGGAAGGAATGCCATCCAGAGGGACCTTGACACACTTGTGAGGTGGGCTGATGCCACCTCATGGAGTTTAACCATGACAAGTGCAAGGTCCTACACGTGGGTCGGAGCAATCCCAGTCACAGCTACAGGTTGGGCAAAGAGGAGATTGAGAATAGCCCTGCAGAGAAGGACTTGGGGGTGTTGGTCAATGAGAACATGAACATGAGCTGGCTTCAGTGTGCGCTTGCAGCCCAGAAAGCCAACCGTATCCTGGGCTGCATCAAAAGGAGTGCGACCAGCAGGTTGAAGGAGGTGATTCTGCCCCTCTACTCTGCTCTTGTGAGACCTCACTTGGAGTATTGTGTGCAGTTCTGGTGTCCTCAACATAAAAGGGACATGGAGATGTTGGAACAAGTGCAGAGGAGGGCCACGAGGATGGTCAGGGGACTGGAGCCCTCCCCTATGAAGACAGGCTGAGAAAGTTGGGGCTGTTCAGCCTGGAGAAGAGCTCTCTGTAATGACAGGACAAGGGCTTATGGGTTAAAACTTAAACAGGGGAAGTTTAGATTGGATCTAAGGAAGAAGTTCTTTACTGTGAGGGTGGTGAGGTACTGGAATGGGTTGCCCAAGGAAGTTGTGAGTGCTCCATCCCTGGCGGTATTCAAGGCCAGGTTGGAGAGAGCCTTGGGTGACATGGTTTAGTGTGTGGTGTCCCTGCCTATGGCAGGGTGGTTGGAACTAGATGATCTTAAGGTCCTTTCCAACCCTAACTATTCTATGGTTCTATGAAATAAATCCTTAGTTCAAATAAGATAAAAACCTGTGATTTTTATTGCAGTTTCTTTTGTATTGCTCATAGTTAATTCCTGTTGCAGATATGCAGAATTGGAGTTAATAGTATTTCATCCGCCTGAGTGAAGAGATTATTTTGGTCTTAGTTTTGAAGACAGGATCTTATTTTCTGTTGAGTAATCTGTTTTTTTACTGTAGCTTGGGCTTGGTTTTTAGAGAATTTGACTTTCCAGGAGCTTCCAAAGTGAGACAATAAATGTGTAGTACAAGGGATGCTTGTTCTAATTAGACAATGGATGTGTTCATAGTGAGCTTGAAGATTTGCAGTAAAAACATGCCACATCCTGGACTACAGCTATGGAATCAGAGAACACTCCACTACCGTTGTGGGATGCTAGATATTTTCCACAAGCTGTGGCCATCTCTGGCTGTTGGGTTGGAGAAATGTATCAGTATTGCACCCTTGTTCTTAAAAGGAAAGCATGGATAGGTTGTTAATGGCAATGTTGGCCTGTCTGCTCTCACTGAGGCATGTTGTGGGTGATGTTTATACTTTTATGGAGGTCTTTCTGTTTCTGACATTCCCTTCCTGTTCCTGACATTTTTTACTATTATTTTTTACTCAGATCCTAGGATCATAGGATACTCCAGGACTATGGGGAGATCACTGGTTTATGAAATCAGTGGATTGACAGCTGGTCTACTGGGTCTTCCTGGGTTTTAGTGATCTGTAATCATCTGCTACTTTCAAATGTTGAGCTTACATTTTAAAAAAAGGACAAAACACTATGTCATGGAATCAGTGGATGATTTCCTGATACGTTTTAGCAAACTGCAATAAGATTTTTTCTAAGATCATCAAAAGCTGCACCACAGATAGCATTAGAATGCATAGGGTCCATGGGGGCTATTTATATTGTTGTCTTTCTTTTGTTTATGTTCTTCCTTAAGGATTCTTCTTCTTCCCTAAACAGGGATATGTGAATCTACTTTTGCACTTACTGATGTTGATGTGCGATGGGGAGCAGAAATTAAATCTCATCTTAAAGAGGTTGCACTCAGACAACTTCTAATAAAATAAACTGCTCACAAAGTCATAATGCCTAATTTTAGTTGCATCTTGAGTGACAATTTTCAAATTACTATTTAGAAAGAGAATGAGAAAGAGAAGAAATTAGCAGGCAAACCAAATGTAGAGGATCAATTCTTAAGCAGAATGTGCTAGTATGTCTTTATATGAAGAAGGAAAATACCAGATGATCTAGAGAATATTTACAGTTGATTCCTAAGGTACTGATTTCAGAACTTAGCTAATGATCCTTTTTTTTTTTTTGAGTGATTTTAGTTTATTCTGACTCTCCTCCTGTTTTTTACCATTTCTTCCATCAATCATGAATTTAGTGATTTTGGTATAATTGCTCTTGATCACAGCTGCAACTTTTGACATTAAGCAGTAGCTCCAGCAGACTATCTCTTTGCCATGTTCACTTCTTCAGAAGTGGAGAATTATGCTTGCAAAAAAGTGTCTTCTGATGTTGTTGGCAGCTGGACAAGACTCCTGTTTAAAACACTGCATTAAGCAGTGCAGGGATTTGTGGTAGGACCTTATACCTTGTATTTTACAGTTGAGTGGATTGTTGTGTTTTTCTTACCAAGTTGCTGAAATTTCTTCCCATTTGATTTAATTTGGTCCCTTGTTTCATTCTTAGTCATCAAATTGCTTTTTAAGCTACCTGAAATGTTTTTTTTTTACTGGAGCCATTCCACTCAGGACAAGCCGGATTCAGACTCTAATGCTGGAAACCCAAATGGGCATTGCAGGCTGTTTCCTTGCCAGTACATTGAACTGTATCAGGGTCCCAGTTCTGCAGGTATAGCTCTATAACTCAGATTATCCCTATTAAACTGTTAAGACAGATCCTGGGTCTGCCTTTGCTCTGGCCAACCAATACTTTTTTTCTGAAATTCCTAGACATGATCCAGGAGCTAGCATGGATCAGGAACTCTTCCCAGTTGACAGTTTGATGCAGCCATCCTTTTTCTGAGTGTGCAAGTCTGGTGTGGCTATGCTTGGCTGTTTACACAGGTCCAGAGGATGGGACCTCTGGTCACAAAGTGCTCATCAGCAGGCGTTAGGTGCCTCTCCAGTCTTTGGTGAAGCGGAATTGCAGACTTTGAGGCCTGTCCTCTTGCATTTAAATGACTAAATTTCCCCCTAAGTCCTCATTAAGAAGTCATCCTTGTGTTGAGCATTTCACACACCAGTTAAGACTTACTCAGTGTTTGATTTAATTTACAGCAATTAAAAACAAGCTTTTTAAATGAGACAGAAAAGAAGATCATAAAATACGTATCCTTGATGTGTGGATATCTGTGCGCAGACATTCCTGGGTACTACCGTTGTAAAAATATTGGGAGGCATAATGAATGTGGAAAATGAATAAAAAATGGCACTTTCTGGGCTGATGACTGGATGCAGATGAGGATTTTTGAGGTATTAATCTCTGTAGAACCATTTAAAATATTTAATTTGTTAAAACTTAACTGTTTAAGAGAATATTGAACACAAAATAAAGTGCCTTGTACCTGAATTTTACAATAAAACCCTTGTTTAATGCAAAATAAAGGTTTCCTCACACATGAGCCAACAATTACGAGAGAGTAGCCTGACCATATTTTGGATCAATACTCTTGCTTAGTTATTTGATGGTTTCAGAACCTTCTTTTTCATAATCAGTGAAGATATCAAGAGTTTCTGTCTACTTCAAGTCTAATTTCACTCTATCTAACTTAACTGGAAGCAGATTACATTATGAGTAACAATTTTTACTTAAAGTGCTATGCATATATTTTTCATGTTGCACGTTGTGATTGCTTTTCTAAATGACAGTCAGAGATGCCTTGTGAAGCTGGGTTCCTAACATTTTGGTTTTTTTAAGTATGTGTTTTTCTCCTGAGATCTAGAAGGAATTTATAAGCAGTTAAGGGTACAAATGATGTTTAAACTTCCATGTGGCACTTATATATAATGTATGCGTCTAAAGTGTTCCGGGTGGTACTGGATGTAGAAAATGGGAAAACATTTTAATCCATCAATGCAAATCCTATTTGATATTCTCAGAAAACCAGCTGGTCCTCAAAAAATTGAAGAAGAATATGTTTAGTGAAGATTGACCCATGTACTTTGCAATTTCAAATTGGGGCGTAATACAGCAGATAATGAGTAGTTGAAGTATATTCCCACAGTGGAATATTTAAGAAGTTGTTGACTGCTTCCCATAGAGTTTGAACTTGCAGTTTTTTTGTCTTGCAAAGCTGGAGAACTCCACTCAATAGCTTGCAGCCCCAAACCCACTGCACTGTAGCATAGTCCAGGCATGCAGATTTGCTGCTTTGATTTTCAGCTGGATTCAGCTGGAAAAATCAATTCCTGGTACTAATCTTTTTCTATAGCATCACCTGACTACTGCAGCATCCCACAGAAAAGGCCACAGTCATGCACGCATTATGTTGTCAAAATGATAAATGATGGTGGTGAGTGATCAGCCCCCAAGGAAAAGGCAGTCTGTCCTGGAACAAAGTTAATTGAGTACATGTACAGCTATGCAAAACAAGCTGTTGTAGGCAGGCCCTGATAGGGATATCTCATTGGTCTACTGACCAATAGCCTTGGAAGTCTGGGGGACCTGAGGTGCACGTGGGAGGTCACATGGACAGGGACATCTTTGACCAGACCAGGTTGCTCCAAGCCCTGTCCAACCTTGCCTTGAACACTGCCAGGGATGGGGCAGCCACAGCTTCTCTGGGCACCCTGTGCCAGGGCCTCACCACCCTCACAGGGAACAACTTCTGCCTAAGATCTCATCTCAATCTCCCCTCTGTTGGGTTAAAGCCATTCCCCCTTGTCCTGTCCCTACAGACTGTTGTCAAAAGCCCCTCTCCAGCTTTATTGTTGGCACCTGTAGGCATTTGAAGCTGATCTAAGGTCTCTCTGGAGCCTTCTCTTCTCCAAACTGAACAAGCCCAGCTCCCTCAGCCTGTCGCCTTGGAGCCCTTGGAGCATCTTTGTGGCTTCCTTTTGACTCACTTCAATAGCTCTTGGGCCTTCTTATGTTGGGGACCCCAGAGCTGGATGATGCCCATGCAGATCTAGTCTTTCATTCAGGTCCAAAATGTTCATACATTTATAGGCCTTTTTTCTAGTTTTCTCATATGTTTTTTCCATTTTTGTGGTTGAATCCTGGAATCAGCACTTCAGCTGTTGCTGCCTTCTTTTGCTGCTTCTGTATGGCTGCAATATTCCTTCCCCCTCCTTTCCCCCTTATTTCTCTCAGTATTCATTCTCCTTTTATATTGGTCTCTATGTCATAGCTACATTCACTCACTTACGGGTTCTTAGAGCTTCTCCAGTGTTTGACTATTTAATAAAAAATGAAAATTGGAAAAGTGGAGGGTCATTAGGCAATTGATTTTTGTCGTAAGATTCTCCATAAGAACAGTCCAGGTAATAGTAGCCTTTTTTCTGTCACATAATGTACTTTCACCCTTTAATAATATATCAACAAAGCATCTGGCTCCAAAATTTGACTCCTAAAACACCTCTGGCCTTCTTCTCAGAGGAATTGGCTTCACTTATCTCTAATGGGAATGCCCAGAAATGATAACAGGAGTGCAGTAGCAGAAAGGTTAATAGAGTTATTCCTGACATGACAAACATGCCACTTAGAGAATGTTTTTATTCTTAAAAATACAGTGTTTTGGGGAATATTATGCACATGCTGCTTTTGAGCAATATTCTCTTACCAGGTGGTCAGGGTGAAGTGTTACACAGCTTTCACTGATCTATAACAAATATTCTGTCAGGGAAGATGCAAAGGGAAATGACAGGTATACCTGACATTAAAGTTTTAAAAGTAACTACTTGGGGTTAGAGTGTCTTGATGAGTTTTCAAGTGGGTAAAGGTCTTTCAATGTGTACAAATACTTGTTAACATTTGTAGCTTATATTATCTGTATTCAGACATGCATTTACTGTTTTTCATGAGAAAATCACAGGATCATAGAATGATTTCATTTGAAAGGGACCTTAACTACCATCTGGTTCCACCCTCTGCAATGGGCAGGGCAGACCTCAAAGTGTTTTTGCATTTTGTTCATCGTTCTCTCACAATAATTCTTCTCATGAAACTTGCCTGGTAGATTTATTTGCCTTCCCTGCAAATGAAGAAAATAAGCTTTGGTTATATGGAAGGAGAGCCAATCTTCTCGGTGACTTCTGTGTTAGATTTGAAATACAATAACTTAAATGAATGAATAGCTTCTTCTGTTCCTAAGTTTTCCACTTGTAAGTTAGAAGTCATACTCATTTGAAAGGTGTACTAGGGCAGGTATCCATGTGTACTACTTTTGAAAGACACAGGTGTATTTGAGTTAGACGGAGAAATATATGAATAAAGGGATTTTTAGGAAAGGCAGAATAAGTAGTCATCAGGAGGCTACTGTAGGGAGAATTTTATATGCACAAATTGTAGGGACATTAAGGTGAAATATTTAAAAGTTGGATAAAGAATTGGAACTGAGAGATGACCAACGCACAGATAAATATTTTTTCCCTAATTCATATCAGAAAGATCACAGTGATATCTAGATATTCCAAAAGAATAAATTTGTAGACTTTTCTTTGAGCATGGGGTTGTAGAGTTGAACGACAGACCTACATGTTGTTCTGTAATGGTAAACCTGTCAACAACAAAGATGGTCAGATTTGGACTAGAGCTAGATAGAAGAATACCTGTACTTAATACAAGAATGAAAGACGAAATGACTGACATCAGAACAATAGGAGACCCAGATGAAAACAAGGAGAAAAACAAATTGAAGAAGCTAGTGGGGAAGGTGAAAACCAGAGAACATGAAAAAAGTTCTGAAATACAAGGTGTGGAGAAAATGTTGTCTTTTCTTCCTATTTGGAGGCTATTGGATTAAGTGGGGCGCTAGATTAATCAGGGCTGGAAATTTATTTATGTGGTAAAGGAGAAATTGGTTGCATTCTGGCACCTCAAACTGGAAGGAGATGCATCTTGGGAGGTGTCACTGAGGGTGGTGTAAGCATTTCAGTGGAGTGGGGCAGATCTTTAATTACAGAGTATTTAAGAGAAGAGAGGGAATTAGGACAGCTACAGCAAACTACACATTTGAAAGAAATGATTTCAGACAGGAAGGAGGTAGTCGTTTCTGCAATGAGATCCAGTGTATTTGGAGCAGGGGATATTGAGAGATAAGATAAGGCTCTTCATATTATTAGCGAGGCTCTTCAGGAAAGCATTTGGCTGCTAGGTAATGTGTTTTTTCTGCTGTACTTTCAGTAAGAGTAATGCAGAAATTGTTTATTTCTGTTGGAATTATATATGTGTATTTTAATATGGCTGAAATACTCTGTTGCTAGTACATACAGTTTTTGAAGGAAAACTAATTAAAAGATGAGTTTCTAATAGTGACAGCTGAAATAGGATAGCCTTCCAGAGGTAATTCCCTGACAGTAAGTTCTATGAGATCTTTTTGTTCCCATGTCGATGCCTGATGGTCTTTCTGTAAAGGCAAACTGACACATTAGAGTTTTCTGTCAAGTGCACAAAGGAAAGAAATAGAAAAATTACACATGGTGTATTTTTTTCCAAGTTGTCCTGTCATAATGATGCTAGGTGCTAATTGAAATGATATGATGTGCAATATTTTGAGGCAAAAATGTGATTATAAAGTTAATGATGTTTCTTCTGGAGTTGGGAGGCTACCGGGGAAAACATGGATAGGACTTCTGCAGTCACTGGGAACAAGACAAAGGAAGCCTTGGGAAAATATCTAATTTATCCACCTGTCCAAAGATCAGTTAATGAATCTATTTTTAAAATGTCCCCAGTAGTTAAGATTACATAGTCTCGCACAGAACGCAGCAGTTGTTATCTTTATAAAGTTTTTACTTAAGGCTTAAGCTAGATCTTTATCATTTTGGTTTAACTTGTTTCTTGTTCTGCTCATGGTACTTACTTAGAACAATTACTATTCTCCGTTTAAGTACCACATTTTCAGAATTTGAAGGCTGCTGGCAATTTTTTTCTTGATTGAATAGGTGTAGCATAGGATTTAGTGCTGGTTTCAGACCTGAAATGGAGATATTGGAGATATAATGGGGGCTTATAAGGATGCTGGAGGGGGACTCATCATTAGGGACTGTAGTGATAGGACAAGGGGTAATGGGTTCAAACTTAAACAGAGGAAATTTAGATTGGATATAAGGAAGAAGTTCTTTACTATAAGGGTGGTGAGGAGATGGAATGGGTTGCCCAAGAAAGTTGTGAATGCTCCATCCCTGGTGGTGTTCAAGGCCAGGTTGGAGAGAGCCTTGGCTGACATGGTTTTGTGTGAGTTATCCATGCCTATGGCAAGGGGTTGGGAATAGATAATTTTAAGGTCCTTTCCACTCAACTAATCTATAATTCTGTATAGTGTATCCTAGGGCGCTCTGGGTGTGTGAACTCCCATTATGTTCCATGGAGGTGTACACCAGCAGTGAAGCCTAGAAAACTTGCTTTATAGGCTAAAGAAATGGGTGGGAAGAGCAAGTGTAACAGAATTTCTTGATATATTTATTAGGAAGAAATATCATTGTTCAGCCTGGAGAAGGCTTTAGGGAGACCATAGAGCAGCCTTCTATACTTTAGGGGGACCAACAAGCTGGAGGGAGGCTTTTTACAAGGGCGTGTAGGGACAGGACAAGGGGGAATGGCTTTAGCCCGACAGTGGAGATTGAGATGAGATTTTAGGAAGAAGTTGTTCCCTGTGAGGGTGGTGAGGCCCTGGCACAGGTTTCCCAGAGAAGCTGTGGCTGCCCATCCTGGCGGTGTTCAAAGCTGGGTTGGACGGGGCTTTGAATAGGCTGGTCTAATGGAAGGTGTTCTTGTGTGTGCTAATGGTTTGGAGCTAGATGACCTTTAATGTCCCTTCCAACCCAAACTATTCCATGATTTACCAACTGAATGCCATACTTGGTGTATTACAGACATGCACCTGATGCAAAGATGGACAAGAGAGATACAAATTAAATGGTTTACAACTGGCAAACATTCTCACCTAGCCCTCTTATTGGCTTTAGTCTGCTCTCCAAAGACCTTTGAGAAATGTGAATTTTAAAGAAACACCTTTAAAACTCCAGGGCTTTCTGAGCCTGAGAAACAAAGCATGCTCCTGTGTTAGACTGAGGAAGAATATTTTTCCTCCTTTTCTAGCCAAATGAACTGTATCCCTGAATCAAACCTTAGGGAAGATCAGTAAGTCCCAAATAACAACTTCTCGAAACATCTGGGACTCTATATGGTGTCTCTCATCAAGAGACAGTAGTATCTATAGACATATAAAATGCTACAGTTAGGGAAGTTTTTGTTTTGGTTTTTTTTTTTTTT
>NDXB01021604.1:18311-30326 GCA_002631895.1 Agapornis roseicollis | reverse complement strand
ATTAAAAAAAAAAAAAACTACCTTTAGGGAAGTTTTTTTTTTGTTTTTTTTTTTTTTTTTTTTCCCTGGATAATCAATTTTACTCATAAATGTAATGCATATATTTTAAAAAGTTGGTATTTTGCCTTGGCAAATAGCTTGAAGATTAAAGAAAGTTTATTCCTGTAATTCTCCTGTGAATTCTTGTCATTTGGAATATCTTGAATGATGTTCCAAATCTAATTTTCTATCCATAAAGTCTTGCAATATAACCCAAATTTTTCCACCAAGTTAGCTGTTAATGCTGAGCCATTACTCCTGTGAAAGCCACAACCAGAACTTGTGCTTTTGAATTGGCAGATGACATCATTGGCATCTACGGATGTGTGGAGATTGCTGAGGATTTTTTGTGTATTAGCTGCAATCATATCATTACGGATTTTCAGCTGATTTTTAGTAATGTTAGAATCGATAGGAAGTAGTAGTTTTCAAGCTGGAGTTTAGAAAGTTAAAATGTGCATGACTTTTGAATGTGATCTTAATTCAGATCTAGACGTCTCCTGCTCCTGGCATCTTCCCATGATTCTCGTGAGGAGAGAATGAAACATATTATTTTAAGGAGTATTTGGTGCTTATTAAAATTACACATACGCCCGCCTTCAAAAGAGTCTTGATTTACTGCAGGTTGTTCATGTGTCGCATGCGGACATTTTTAGAGAACAGATTTCTTATCACTGTGAACAGTGAATGGCTTCCAGTGCTCCACGATCAGTGAGCAAAAATGTTATATCCATTGTAAAAGGTAGGAAACCATGAAATCTATAAGCCGATTTGGCAGAAGAAGTGGTTGTTGGTGCCAAGATTTGGTTACTGACCCACAGTTTCCTGTTTTTTAATATATTAATTGATTCGCAAAGAGCATCTTTTGGAAAACAAGAACTCAGACAGACTGGCACAGCCTGGAGCTCCGCCAAGACTGCTCGGGAAGGTTGCCATGCTGGGAGCGAGAGAGTGAGAGAGCGAGCGAGCGAGAGAGCGGAGGAAAGAAAAAAAGGCAAGACTTGGCACGGCTCAGTCAAATCAGCTTCTTTTGTCTGCTTTCTCGGCTTGAGCTTCAGGAAAGAAAACCGTCCTGGGGTACAGAGAAACTCAGAACTTTTTGGTTTTCAAACTTAGATAGCTTTTTAAGTCTCTTGGGCTGTTTGAAAGTGGTGGTACATTAAATGACGTTCAGTTGCCAGTGGTAAGAGAAATAAAAAGACTTCTTTAATGATGCCTCCACAATGTCAGTTTATACATATGGGAAATACGATATTTGATTTTTATGATTTTTTTTTGTATGCTGAGTAAACTGTAAGAGAGCCGAGTAACTTGGAAGATTACAGAGGGAATACCTAAATAAAAGGGATAATTTTCATTTTTTGCATGAAAAAAAAAAGTTTTCATCGACATGAACATGCTTGAAAACCGAATCTGACCTCCCTCGGAATATGTTCTGAATGGGAATTTCAGCGTTTCTCTTATATATGCTACAGATGTGAACTTTTAATGGAACCTCCTTAAAGATTTCGTCTGAGCCAGCAGTGAAATGAGAGTAGAAAGTTGTGACATCTTAATACAAAAGTAAGTATGTTCTTAAAGCAACAATATTTATTTGTGCTGCTTCACACTATCCTTGCTCCATCTCCCAGCTATTAGTGACAACACTGAAGACCAGCAGGGCAAGCCGAAGACACCCACACTACGCCTGAAGGGCACAAAAAGAAAGGAGAGGATGGTTGCTTTGCTGCTGCTTCCAGTGCATCTTACTAGACAGGGTGTGAAATTGATGAATTTTCTACATTTAGAGGAAATAAGAGATAGAAAAATATTGACTTCTGCCAAGTGAGGAATGTTTGAAGGTGACAGAGCTGGATTTGAACTGATGACACTGGATACAGAAACTTCAATTTATAGTTACAGTACCTGTTTGCTGTAAATTGTGAAAAAATCTGCTCTTTTCTCATACGTGGATTAAACCAAAATATGTGACGACTGAGACGTGGATGTCTTATGATTTCAATAAAATTAAGGACCTAAAAATCCATTCTTTGTTTTCTCCAAGGGTGCCTGGATTTTCAGTGAAACAGGTACCTTATTTCTGATTTCATAGGAACAAATACTAGCATGCTACCTATTAGGCCTGGATGTGGTTGGATTATACTTCTGCTGTGACAGTCAGCATCATTATTTCAGAGAGTAACTGTAAAGCATAGATTTTTATGGATCGTCTTCACTTATAGTAAGTATTATATTATCCTTAAGGAATAGATTGTTCAGCCTTTAAGATATGCAATTTCTGGCATGCTGCAGAAGTACATTTTCCTAATTCTTATATGCTGAAAGAAAGTAAGGGGAAAAAAACAAAAGTAATGAAAAGCATTTTAACAGGCATGTGTTTGTATTTTAACTGTACAGCATGGCATTTCGATTACTAGACTACTAGAAATAACTGTTATTTTTGATTATGGAAAAGAACTTGGGTTACTTAATATTATATTAAATTGGTTTCATAGCAAGGTATGTCATATTTTTACTACATTAGTGAACCTATTGATAGCTACCGGAGTTAAATAGTGGGTAAGATGCTGTTGTGATTACCATTTAATGCACTGAAACCTTTTAATATGGTTAGTGATTTTTGAAGAAAATGCCTCCATTGTGTTATTATAAAAACAGCAACCCTATCTCTCTAAATCATTAGAAAATATAGTCAAGAGCTACATTCTCAAATAGTTATTCCGCAATAGATTGCAAATTGATACTCGGTGGAAAGGAAGTGTTTGGAGGAGTTCAGTTTTGCTTTTTGTGTGGCTAGCTAGTATGTTGTTCATTCCTGCACAGATATTAACATGTGATGTGATCGGGAAAACAGGGAGATGTGATGGGGATAAGTTTGTAATCACAGCTGTGTAGTAAGTTTGTCTCTCTGTGTGCATATTATGAAATTAATTTCCTGTATTTCTTAGAAATAGTCTCAAAGCGTGTGCTCTTTTCTTTAATCACAACATTTCAAAACAGGTTTTTGATGGGTATCCTTATTAAGAGTCAGAAAACAATAGAAAACATTTATCGTGGTGTCTCTAAGTGAAAATAAGCTCCGAATATTAAAATAACCGTTCTTCTCTCCAGAGTACTCTAGGTAACTTCATAAATGATTTCTCAGGTTTTAAACATGTTCAACATGTGGGTCCTTGCCGTGCATTTTACAAATAGAAATATTTGTGCAAATATTTGAACATGTACTCACACTGAAGTTGTTTTGAAAGCAGTTACTACAATTTTGAAAATATTATTTATCTTTGGCATTTCTGGTCAGTACATTTTGGTTTCCTAAATGAGATATCTACCACTGCAGATTTCTTTTGGCCTACATAATAAACAAAGTATTTTTTCTTTCTGCTAAACCCTTCACTTTTACAAGTCCACCTAAGTGCTTTTTTGTGGAAAATACCCCAAGTTGGCAAGTTAAAATCAAAATTGGGATTGCAGGGTTTAAATAGTTGGTTCCAGAATGTTGATTGGATTGCATGCTAATGTAATTTGTGAGTGTAATTTGACATGATTTTTGATATTTATGTATTTTATTTACAAACTGTATAATAATCTGGAGTTTTCTGGATACTTTAATCAGATTATTGGTTATCATCATTCATTTATGATCTTTATTGGTTACGTTTAGTAACTTCATAAATGAACAATTTTTGTTTAATTCTTAATGAATCAATATATATATATTTTTGGATTGGATTGTGCAGTTTATTAAAGTGTCATACTGCGATGTGGAGGTGAGGATTAGACATAAGAGTTTACTTTGATTTTTCTAAGTACAGAGGCATAATATTATTTCGTGTAGGAGCATTGCGTTTGGTGCTGTAGTGGGCCTATATCTGATCTCACTTTTATGTATTAATAATATATAAATCAAGGTTTACTTTTCTTTTCTTACTAATATCAAAGTAGATTAGGATCAAAATGGGACCGTAAAGGCTTAGTTTGTGCTTTTTATATTTATATGCGTAACCATTTTTTACGCAGTTTTGAACAAAGTTTGAACGAGCGCTTACTATGAACCAGTATGTTTATTGGACAAGGAAGATATATGCAGTTCTCAGTGTGACTATGCATTTCTTCTAAATATGGCTGTAGGATAATAATGTAAATGTTAATAAAGTAGTTTTTCCCTCTTATCATCTATACCTTACCATAATTTAGCATAAATTGCTTTTCCGCTTGCTCATGAAAACAGACATGGACTTCTTCATTTTACTTAAAATCGTTTGTCCAGTATTATGTGTGCATGTCTTGGTTGTACTTCCAACACTGCAAATTGGCATAGTGGGATTGATTTTGGTGGAATTCCACTTCTTTATTCCAGCTGGGTATATAGGTTGCAGTCTTAATCTGTGCAATAGCAATTTTGAGCAAAATTGATAGTATTTTGTCCAGTATAACTGTTAATACAGCATGTAAATGATTTAAGTAACTATTGTAATTATTGTGGAGGAATAAATAACTTTAGAAGGTGGTTTAGATGACTGTCACGTTGGTCCTGTGAATCACTCTATTGACCTTAAAGGTAACCTGGGGCAGGGAGCTTAGACTGAGAGAGCTGACATTTAATTGTCTAAGTTTGAGGAAGATCAATTAAATACTTAATGAGGTAATGTAAAAAAGAAGAGAGTTTTGAAACAAAAAATGGCAGTGGTTACTTGTACAGGCTTGCGCTCCACTACAATGCGGTATTTGCTATATTCAATGCCAAAGTTAAGAAAATAGGACTACAAGTGATAAGAAGGTGGAAATACTTATTTGTGGTAGTTTTAAGTTGTCTTAAGAAAACTGTATTATCTTCTGTGTCCCCATTTATTTTATAGATAAGGAATAATCCATGCTGTTTAGGGCCTGATGACTCTGATGATCTTGTGGAAATTATTGTAGAAATGCTAGAAGTTGCTCCTCTTGATAATTATGGACATCTGTATTTTTCTAGTAGCTTTGTTACTATCGAGTTACACCTAGTATAATCTGTGTCTCTGAGTCACTATAGCAGTTTTTCCATATTTGGTTGATTCTATGCAATTTTAAAATATTTGTGTCTTCCCTAAAGCAAACAGGGAACTGTCCCTAACGTAGTTAAAAGCTCTTGTGGTCTTCACCTTGTCTTGGGTGTTTCCTGTCCTCTTACAGTCACAAAGATGCCACTTACTGTGGGTAGAAAAATTGGTTGGCCACTGTGCATTTTCTCACCTAGAGAGAAAATTCAGATTGAAATGTGGGTCTATTTTGAGTGGTATTTTCATTACAAGGAGATGAATTATAGGTCTTGGAAGAAATTCTCTTTATTGGCCTTTCTTTACATTTGTTAAATTGTCTATTTTTTTTGTAAGTAAGTTTGATGAGACTGAGCAGAACAAGGCTAGTTTTGTTTTGTTGTCTTAGTATAATGAAGGTCAACTTTTCTGGGTCTGCTGCTGTTTTAAACATAGTGAAGACAAACACACTTGAATCTTTTCTATTGTTTTAAACTGGAGAGTGACTTTTGTATTTGCTACCTCCTAATAAAAATGTAATTCCCTTCTCTTCTGTATTTTTTCCTGTGAAGGTAAAAGATACCCTTGAAGATACTTGGTGACACTTCTTATGTTTTCCATATTCCTAAGTATTTTGAAATGGATTAATTTGATTTTGTTTCCATTTTTTCACACACCATATAGTTTTCCCAAATCTGTACGAGAAGATACTCTGTGCTAAGTAGTTTGGAGAGAGTCTATGAATGTCTTTTTCATAAAATAGCAGCTCACCAGAGGTTTACATTGATGCCATCTTCATTCTTCTCCTGCTAGAAGTGGATAGTGCCTCAGATACCTTCATGGAACTGGCAGGCATGGCATAGGGTATGTAGGAGAACTGGAGTCTTCTGGAGGTCCAGCTGAAGCCAGGTGGAGGCATCTGAAAAGATATCAGGCGTTTGTAATTACTTTCTTTTTTATCACTTTACTGCTGAAGACTAGAGACATTTTGTAGGCATTCCTTTTCTGTCAAGTATTTCGCAAAGTCAGATCGTGTAATGCAAAGGGCAAGGGCCCTGCAAATAATGTAACGACAAGAGATCTTGTGAGTACAGGATCAGGATCCCTTGCAACATGTCCTCTTAGTCTTACATTTTGGGATCTTAAAACAAGTCTTAACACTTGTTCAAAGATCTTTTTTTCTTTCTCTCTCAAACCTGTCTTCTCTAATATCTGAAATTTTAAGTTCTAAGATGACAGATTCATTTTAGTTGCTTTAACTCATTCTGCTATGTCTCCGTTCTTTCCTATTTCTCAGGGATTGAACACTGAACAAATCCCTTTTTGAAAAAAGGACTTTTTTCTCAGTATGGGACACAGGGTTACTAAGGTATCCTATCAATACCTATTCCACATGAAGAGTTAAGAGGAAGAGATCAGACAAAATTGTCAAGGTCCTGTTGAGTCATGAGGTTCAGAAAGGAGCCTCTTGCTTTCTAAACTCCTCAGAGAAGAGTCCAGGTGTGGCTGGATCCAGACTTAGTCTCAGACGTGGTCAGTTGTTTATGTCTAAAGGATTTTATATGTGCAATCAATCCTCTGTGTCACTTAGCTAAAGATTTCAAAGTTCACACTTACTGAGAATCTGATGCAGCAAGGAATCTGCCTAACCTCATGGAATAACCTTGAGAGGTGTCCCTGCTCAAGGGGAGATTCTGGCGTGCAGCCCACTGCCATGCAGGAGAGCTCAAGGGCTGGCCACTGTTTGTGAAGTGAGATACTTTAAACTCATAGTCACATTTGCATACTATCTAAAGAAGTTAAGGTTTTTTTTAAACTTGAGTCAGACCAGGATTTTGGTTGGGTTGGTGGTGCACATTGCTCAGTTTATCCCTTGGTTATTGTCTGTCTCCCTTGAACCCACTTTGAGTAAGATGCAGCCATCACAACCAGATGTATCCATTACCACCACCACTTGTTATCCCTTGAGCAGAGTTACGGTAAATAAAGCAGAGGGAGTGGGGTAACACACTGTGAATTGCTCATTCATTGCCAATTAGGAAAGCACTTCTTTCTAATCTCCATAGATAAGAAGGCAGGAAGGAGAAAGAGGACTTCTTCTTTACTAGTGACTGTTATTTTAAGGCTTGCTGCTTTCACAGGCATGGATTGCCTTTCACTCTGTGTTGGGGTTCTAGATAATGTCAGGTATCTGCAGTTTGGGAGGCAGAATTGGATGTTGCTATTATTTGCTTGCATATAGTCTTCATATATGGATAACTACACCATCCTGCGCAAATCTGCCCTGTGCTGTGTTGTCTGTGGTTCCAAGATTGAAAAGAGACACTTAAACCTTGGTTATAAAAGGCATAGCAAAGCCAAACTTCTTGGCTACAGCCCTCTGAGATTCTTGAAGGGAGCCAGCGATGACAGAGGATCTGTTTTTTGAGGACACATATTTCATCAGCAGCTGGATGGTTGTGATGCTTCAGAACAAGGAGTGATTATTAGCTAGGTACAGGCATGTGCTGTACTGAACGTGCTGCCAGCAGCAGCATGGGGCTGCAAGCGCTTTGCTGTTTTAAAAGAAAACTAGTGCTGTTTGTGAATACCAACACTGGCTTGTGTCTGCACTTATAAAGAGGGTGGCATTTTTATTATTTTGTACATAGCTTTATCCAGTGAGAAAGAGTGTTGTAAAAGTAATCTCGTATGACTGACCTAATGCTTATGTACAGATTTTTGCCACTCTCCAAGCAATTAAAATGTGGGCACTTGGTATCAAACTAAGAACTCCAGTTCATAATCTATAGATAAGAATTTTGTGGTCCCCAGAAGACATGCGATGAGGTATATATGTCTTTCTATTATATCCCACTGCTGTTACACTTACAGCTCTTGTTTTCTGTTTTTGTGCACCCAGTGTAGTAACATTTGATAAATGAGATTATGTAATGTTATATTTCTTGGATTTGGTTGTTTTGTTTTATTTTTCCCACTATCATTAAACTCATAAACTCATAGTACTGATGTAATTTTGCATTTAAGATACATATTGTAATAAGATGCATTGTCCCAGTGTGATGTTTTCCCTTTCATATGGACTCATTCTGTACAATATAATTCCTTTTTTCTACCACTTTTTTCTGTGTAAATTAATCTGAAAGGGAAATACTAAAAGCTGATATATTTGCAGTGAATGAACCAATTTTAGCAGGGAGAGTGATGTGGATCCCTGCAATGCTGTCTCGCTGTCTCTTCTTTAAAACTGCTGTGTCGCAGGAGGCTGTTGTGGTACTTAAGTTTATAGTTGGGAAACATTATTCTTATTATTTAACTCAGATGCTGACATAATGAGTGCTCTGCTGTAATGAATATTTGATGCCTTTATGCTAATGTAAATGCCCAACTATCTTGCCAGTTCTTTTCGGTCTTTATAACTTTTTAAACAGCAATTTTGAAAGTGTTGCAGTTTGCCTGACCAATGCGTTTTGATGGAAAGCAAGAATGTTTTTACGGACGTGCAGTTAACAACTGCTAGAATCCATTTTCTTGTGGTCTTGGCTGTTCTTCAGTGAGATTTTAACTTGAAATGGTCTCTTTAGGCTCTCATGAGAAAATTGGCCCAGAGTCAGTATCTTCAGTATATGTATGTAGAACCCATACAATGGCGTTTCCCTTCNCTGAAAGGGAAATACTAAAAGCTGATATATTTGCAGTGAATGAACCAATTTTAGCAGGGAGAGTGATGTGGATCCCTGCAATGCTGTCTCGCTGTCTCTTCTTTAAAACTGCTGTGTCGCAGGAGGCTGTTGTGGTACTTAAGTTTATAGTTGGGAAACATTATTCTTATTATTTAACTCAGATGCTGACATAATGAGTGCTCTGCTGTAATGAATATTTGATGCCTTTATGCTAATGTAAATGCCCAACTATCTTGCCAGTTCTTTTCGGTCTTTATAACTTTTTAAACAGCAATTTTGAAAGTGTTGCAGTTTGCCTGACCAATGCGTTTTGATGGAAAGCAAGAATGTTTTTACGGACGTGCAGTTAACAACTGCTAGAATCCATTTTCTTGTGGTCTTGGCTGTTCTTCAGTGAGATTTTAACTTGAAATGGTCTCTTTAGGCTCTCATGAGAAAATTGGCCCAGAGTCAGTATCTTCAGTATATGTATGTAGAACCCATACAATGGCGTTTCCCCTAATTGTTGGCAGACAGAGGTAAGCACTTCTGGGCAAATTTGTTCATTCTATGACACAATGCTCTTGGAGCTCAGGTGGAATAGTTTCTAGTAAAACCAGTATATTCTAATTAATTTTCTCCTATAAGTGCTGGATTATGACTGAGGTGCTCATAAGCAGTGAGTTTGTAAATCAAAGGCTTCCTTTAGCTTTCTGAATCTGGAGCAGGTCAATGTTCTTTAAAAATTAATAGCAGTATGCAGGATACTTTGTAGGCATGTAATTGCATCTAGCTCTTAGTGTCTCTGTGTGTTTCTGTGTGTCCTCTGGGTGATGCTACCAGGGTGCTCTGTCCCATATGAGGCATTTTAGAAGACTATATGAGTGTGGCACCTTCTCACTGTAATTTGCCCTTCATTCTAGTGGTAGGATATTATATGGAATAGCACACATTTTAAGATTTTCTCACTGTATTTCAAGAAAAATATGGTCCAACTGGAAACAGTCCAGAAGACAGCAATGATAGTCATCAGAGGTCCCCCTGCCATGGGCAGGAACACCTTCTAGGAGACCAAGTTGATCAAAGCTCCATCCAACCTGGCCTTAAACACTTCTAAGGAGGCGGCATTCACAACTTCTTTGGGCAACCCATTCCAGTGTCTCAGCAACCTCATATTGAATAATTTGTTCTTTACATCTAGTCGACATCTAACCTTTTCATCTTAAATCAGTGAGAAGAGCAAATTTGAGTAATTTAGCCTAAGGAAGTGAAAATGGAAGGAAAATGTGATATCACTATGCAGTTATGTAGAAGACTGCTGTAAATCAGAAGATCGTAATCTATTCTTCGTGCCTGTAGTGGCTCAAGTAAGGCATAGTGGACTTAAACTGTGTTGAAAGAGATTCAGTGTAGATATTAGGGAACCAGTTCTGCAGAAATATATAGAACAGTACTGGAATAAGTGATCTCTGGGTCTTTGGAGTATCCAAGTGTACCAGTCATTAAAATCAGGTTGAGCAGACATCTGTCAGAGGTGACAACAGGTAGTCCAATCTTGAGACAGACTGATGGACTACATTTTCTCTCCAGGACCTCTTAACCTGTTTTTATGATTATTGATACAGTACATGAAAAAAAAAAAAAAACCCAAAAAAGAGATAACGTGACCTAAATGGAAGGATGATGCTTTAACAAAGCATTATAGCATTTCTAAAACTATGTTCCATCAGTTGGATTCACTTCCAGTTTGTTCTAATTCCAAACCTGATCCCTTTGATTAGGAAGGCCAACAAAATTGGGGTAACATCAGGGTCCACTAGCAGTAAATATGAGTGGTAGTAACTGGCAGAGGTTGTCAAGTCCTGTAATGTGATGGAGGTGAGGCTGGAGTAGCTCCATGCTGTGAGGTTCACCCAATTGTGAAGGTGATCCATGGGAAGTCTGATTTGGTACTTAATTGGTTTCTTTATTTTTTTTTAAATCTTCTTACAGTATTTTGAAAGAAATCTGTAGCAGAAAGGAGAGATGTGTTAAGTCTTTCAACCCGCGCACTTAGCTGTGCTAGGGAATGTCACCCTCTGAATTTTATGGGCTTGTAGTACAAGGAAGTTTATGATGCTCTGTCCAGTCTTTCCCTTGTAAACTTGCAGCCTATTTTCTTGCCCTAATTATTATTCTAAAAAGGGAAAGTTTCTTCTGCTCTGTGTTGTCCTTTTTGTATAGGAAACTTGCATGTTCTGTGCATGACCAGCATACTCATTACTATCACAGGCAGTCTCAGTGTTCCTGACTGCATATTTTACCTGCTTTTGGGTCATATGTCAGGAGTGCTAAATTTTGCATGTGATATTTTACCTCAGCTGTTTCATCATCTGGGGTTAGGTGCAATCCCACTGGCAGGAATTATGCATGATATTACTGGAAAACATTACAGCTGACCATGTCTTATAATGAAAGGGCAGGGTACCATGCCCTGGAGTGGCCAGGCTTATATTTGCTTTGTGGATTCCTTTATAAGGAGCTCATTGAAACAAATCTTCTGGGTATTCAACAGCCAAAGGTAGTTTTAAAATGAAAAAATATTTTTAACATAATCATGTAGTGAAAAATTCAAAGAATTGTAGAAAGAAAGACAAATAAAGACGTAGGGATAAGAAGAATTGTTTTTAGATGAGATCTTCCAAGAAGTGCCCACATATATGTTGTTTGTGGTCACATTGCTATTAGGAACAGAAAGCTGTTGGTTAGAAGAAGTTCTTTTACTACTGAGGCATCTATTTCCCTTGCCCTGCATGCTTGTGTAGTAAATACACAACCTCTTACGCTCACAGGGAAAAGAGGATATTTTATCTTTGTCTTGTATGAGTGTGGTCTGAGGGGATAGAGCCAATTCAAATAATTTCATTTTGGACAACGTCTGAAGAGTCACTAATCCTATAATATTACTGCTGCATGTTAGATCATAATCACCCTTTACTTGCTTGATTTTTTAAATATGTTTGGAGTTTTCTTCATGTTCAGTATTTATTTTTGTTTTCTTTTGGATAACTGCAAAAATCCTTGTACACTTTTGTTTTATTTGTAACTTACTGTGTGTGCTATTAAATTGTCTTTCACATAGGATATTTTATTTAAAGATGAGAGGAGTGTGGTGCACGTATCTGTACAAATGTATATATGTGTGTCCTGTGGGGAGGTGTTTGTAGTGAAAGTTAAAGTTTATGCTCATATGCTTCTCAGAGATAATTAAAACATTATCTTTTTCATTATAATCAAGTATAATAGCTCTTGTTTAAATATTT